>APFE030619515.1:76375-97627 GCA_000404065.3 Pinus taeda
AGCAGTGCATCAACCAACTTATAGATCAATGATTGGAAGTCTGCTCTATCTAACAAGTACCCAACCAGACATCATGCATGCAGTGGGAATGGTTGGAAGATTTCAGGAAAATCCAAAGGAAACTCATCTTCAGGCAGTAAAGAGAATTTTCAAGTATCTTCAAGGAACTCAAAACTATGGCCTATGGTATCCTAGAGATACAGATATCACTCTTCATGCTTATACAGATGCAGATTGGGCTTGAAGCATGGATGACAGGAAAAGCGCTAGTGGTGGTGCATTCTTTATGGGTTCCAGATTAGTATCTTGGTTCAACAAGAAATAGAGTTCAATTGCTTTATCTACAACTGACGCAAAATATGTGGCTGCTGCATCTTGTTGCACATAGCTCCTTTGGATGATGCAAACTTTGCAGGATTTTCAAATCATTTGTACTCCACCTATCTCCATATTATGTGATAATACAAGTGCAATCAACATTTCAAAGAACCAGTCATGCATTCAAAGACCAATCACATACCGATCAAATATCATTTTCTCCAGGAACAAGTGCTGGAACAAAAGGTCAAATTGGAATATGTTCCCTCCAAGGAACAAGTTGCTGATATTTTCACCAAACCACTACCCTGGGAGACATTTGAATACCTCAGACAGAAGCTGGGGGTATTTGATGCATCATCTTGCTCTTGAAACCTGTCTGTTTCAGAGAAATATGGTTGTACGCGAGTTGCATGAGGAGGATCTGCGTACATATGGCAGTTTATGCAGATACAGTCGCGTATATGATGGTTTGAAGGAAATCACTGGGAACAAACTCTAGTTGAAGAGAGTCTGATATGGGTCTATCAGAAATCATCTGGCATAGGTTCAGGGGGAGCAGATAAACTTCTGATAATGCATTGTTGGCATTACATTAGAAGCTTTTGGTTCGAGTACACAAGCTGTTTTGGGTTCAGGTGGATCAGCTGCAAAAGGAGAATAGAAGGAAAAGATGGTTGCTGATCTGTAGAGTGATTGACAGATGCTGCTGATATAAGTTATTAGTGACTTTCATAAGTCTTGCTATTTTGTCTCTATGTCATGTATATCGTTTATTATCAAGTTCATGTAATGGCCTATTTTGGTTTCCCCACTATGCCTCGGATGAATGATGTAATGTACTTGGTTTTCTTATGTAAATTTCTGGTGTATCCCCACTTGGTTGAGTGATGGATGTATGTATAGAGTCTGTTGGTGATAGGAAGGTATTTTATGATGTATACGTCATGGTTCTTCTTGAAGAACATCTTTTTGGAGATCTTGCCTACAAGTCAGGGGGAGCTTGGTCAGCACAGCAGAGTAGAGATTTCAGCATGTACTCAGGGAGAGCACAACCCTTTGCCCTTGATGACAAAGGGGGAGAATGACCTTGAGGATCTTGGGGTTGCCATCAAGTCCAAAGGGGGAGATTGTTGGCATTATGGCACAGGTTTGGCGCTATGGCACAGGTGTTGTCCTTGATGGAAACTCACTCTGGTGGCAGATCACAGTTCAAGCACTCAGAAAGAAGAAAAAGATATATACGCAGGTTCACCTTGACGAAGTCACGTATACACGCCAGTTAGACGTTCCGAAGTCGCGTATGCGTATACATGCACTTTCACGCAAGAAAAAGCGTGTACATGTGGGGGAACTTATTTTTGGTCCATGGTATTTACTCCTTGGTATTTGGACCTATGGTTTTTGGGCCATGGTATCTCATCAGAAGTGTTGATCCCAAGTATTGAGTCCATGGTATTGATTTGTTATGGTTTAGGACCGTGGTATTGTGAAAGGCCTAAGACTATAAAAGAGGAAGGAGATCATTTAGCAATATATAATCTGAATGAATTGAATATCTGAAAAAGTGTTAGATCTGGAATACTGGGGATTGGGTTATGGTGTAGATCTGGATCTGAATGAAGGAGGAACCTGAGTGCAAGGAGAAGGATAAGTTCTATTGAAGGGTCAAAATCTTAAGGCTTGAATAATAATATCTTTGAATGATTTTGATCTATTATATGTGGCGCATGCTTGATCTATAAATCTGGTAATCTAGGTTAACTAATGTCTGAATGATTGGAAGAGTGAATTATCCTTTATAGATCTGTACGCAGGTTCAGTGAAGCAAAGGTGCATATACATGCTGGTTCTGTGACTAAAAACAACGTATGCGCAGGTTGGTCCAAACACAGAAGCGTATGCACACAGGTTTCTGGTTATTAAAGTAGCGTACATCTCTTAAATTGTGTTCTAACTGCTTCTGTTTATTGCTGCAGTGTTCTAGGTTTAGAATTTGGTGTGTGGTTACTGTTACTTTGTTTTGGGTACAACTGTCAGAGAAGTGTCTATTTGATTCAGTGTTAATTGGTGAAAAGGAGATTGTTTGATAAAGAAATTCTTGATGATTGATTGATGTTCATGGATCCAGTCTGAAAATTTATGAAACGTGGTCCCTGGAAGCAAAGAGAAGGTTGTAGCATTCTGCAGGTAGTAGCCTGCGTACTAGTATCACAGCTAGTACAAGAGCTAAGGGGGTTGTAGCTCCCTTCCAAGAAAAGCTGGAGAATGAGAGAGGGTTGTAGCTCTCTGCAGGTAGCAGCCTGCGTACTGGTAAAGGACTGCACTAGTACAGAAACATTGTAAAAAGAAGTTTCTAAATAAAGGAAGATAAAGACGGATTGCAGTAGGTGGTTTTCACCCACATTGGGTTTCCACCTTATATCTTGTGTTCTTGTGTGTGATTGTCTTTTGCTTTGTTTCACTGTTTCTGGTTACTGTTTATTTGATTCTGATACATAGATTAATGATCAACATCTGTAAGATAAATTAAATCATAAGTTTGCATGGTATACACGGGTTTCCTTATCTGTAGTTGCGTATATATGCGGTTTTCACTAACTGAAGTAGCGTATATGATCTTGGTTTGAAAAAGAAAATAATTGATCAACCCCCCCCTCTCAGTATTATTTCCAACAGAAGATCTGTTGAAACAGATTTGCAGAAATGGTGAGATCGTGATGGTAGGTGAAGGTATGCAAATTTATGCAAATTTGACTAATGATTAGTAGATATTGAATGAATGATATTTAGAGGAGGATTAAATTAGTTAAACTATAAGAACGGCGTTGTAATCTCTTGAAGTAACAAAGTTTGAAGATACAACTGAATACTAGTGGAAAGGACAGTCCATTCAAAAGTGCGGGTGAATGGGAGGACAAGGTCAAACAAAGATCTTGAAGGTAAGATGATATGGTTTTATTTTAATTGGATTTGAAGATTGGAAATTTGTAGTCTTTGCATTGATGCAAAGGTATTGTTGCAACTCCCAAAGGAAATTCCACAAAGGATGTGGGTAGAATTGCTAAGAGATAAAGGAATATGGTAAGAGTTTCTAAGTGAAAGTAGAAATGTGGCAGAACCCTGAGGAATTCCAACAGAGATTGGATAAAGAGGACAGTTGTGTTCTTGGAAAGTACAAATGAGTTGAAACCTAGAAGGAGCAAAGAGAATTGCTCAAAGGAGGTTCCAGAGATGGAGAACCAATTGCTTGCCAAAAGACCAAGTACAAAGGAGAGCTTAGTGAGGTAGGTGGCAGCAGGGCAGACTTGCTGTTGTAGAGGCTATAGTGCAACTCATAGTGAGTGAGTGAGGAACTCATAGAGATGGAGAGGATGATGACTAGTGATAGTCATAATAGAGGTTCTGAAAGAAACCACAACCAAGGACAGAAGAAAAGAGATGCCAAGGAAAATGGCTTACAGAGACAGTTAAGTAAAGAAGAATATGAGAGGGAGAAGGATGAGATAGTAGTTCAGCTTGAAGTATTAATAGAAATGTTGCAAAGAAATGAAATGGACCAGAAATATGGTTATGTCATGCGAAAGAAAGTGAAGTGGCAGAGGCTACAAGAGAAGAGGGAACAACAGGTGAATATGTACTTAATAAAGGAGCTAAGGGAACTTGAACAAATTATAGATTTCAAATTGAAGATAGGGAATCTCAAAAGAGTTGAGCTACAGCAATAGGGAGATGTTGAAGTTTCGATATGTAAACTAGAACGTGGACCATTACTTTTTGAAAGTGATGAAGAACCAAAGGAGTTGTATTATATGAATGATTCAAAGCAGCCAAAAGACTTGATCAGTGAAGCATCAAATGAGACCAGAAGGTCTTGTATTTTTAAAATTAATGATTTGTGTATGATTGCAGGTTTGGAAGAAAATTGGCAGTCTTTTAAAGCTGTCAAAAACATGAAAGAATAACTTCCATAAGATGAAAGTTTTGAAGCAGAATATGACAAGGAGACTGGAAAAGAATCAATTTGCTACAGTGGACAAGTGCTAAAAGACATCATTGAAACAAATGATGAGAAGGAGAGATTAGCTGACAGTCTCAAGATTTCTTCGAGTTTGAATCAGCATACTAGTATGCTGACAAAAGGAGAGAGATCAGAGCAACATACTGAAGTGTTGCCAAAGGAAGAAGAGGTACAAAGACCTTATATTTTTTATTATAATGATTGTCTTATAATTGAAGATGTTGTTGCAGAAACTGGAACATATTTGGCACAGGTGGACAACCAAATGAAAGAAGAAGAGGAAGAAAATCTACTGAAGGATGTTAAGAAAGATTTAGCAGAGGAAGAAGGATGATGTGATGATGGATCAATAACAAATGAAGAAATGGGAGATTTTGTAAAATTTCCAAAGTTTACTCCAATTAAAATCATTGAGTTATATAGAGAGTTAGACTTTCAAAGGAGGAAGTTA
The DNA here is from genome assembly GCA_000404065.3 of Pinus taeda. Lineage (NCBI taxonomy): Eukaryota > Viridiplantae > Streptophyta > Pinopsida > Pinales > Pinaceae > Pinus > Pinus taeda. Next base: position 81,166 of record APFE030619515.1, read on the forward strand.
GAAGAGCAGAGGATAAATGTTTAGGATAAATTGCTGAAGAAGGATGACAAAGAAGTTGCCATAAATAATAATCAAGAAGAAGTTGACAAGAACAGAAAAAAGAAGCAGGAAATTGTTCTGAAAGCCAATATAGCAACAACTGAAAAGGTGCAAGATAAGGATGAAAAGGAGGCGATCAGGATAAGTGAAGAACAAGAAAAAAGGAGAGTTCATCAATCAAGAGATGAAAATATTCAGTAAACTGAGGATATACTGAACAGATAAATTGAATTTATAGGAAGGTTAACGATGAAAGTGTCTCAGAAGAAGATAACAACAAGGAAAGAGAGGAGTAACAACAAGAGGAAGACAACAAGAGACTATGAAAGCAGGACAAGTGGAGCATTGCAGCATAAGGTATGGAGACCTGGAGGACAACAGTAGACAACAACACGAATAGAACAATGGACAAGCAAAGACAAGTTACAAAATAAACTCTGGGATCCAGGAGGAATCAATTATCTAGACTTATGACTAGGAGGTCATAAATTTTCTTACTTGGGGAGTCTGATGCAGGAGCATTCAGCTCAACATTATCATTGTATTTTAGTAGACATAGGGGGTCTTGTGTTTCAAGGAAGTTGGTTTCGTAAGTATTGAATTAATGTAATTATTTAATGTTTTGAGTGATTTTAATAAGAATAGGAATTAATTGAATATTTTGAGGCATAATTATAAGTGTTCTCGAATGTAGGAGAACATGAGAGATTTAGGATAGTTTAGTGATGAGAGGATTGAGAATTGATTGTAAATATTAGATTAGGAGTCGATTCATGATTTTGTGGATTAAAGAGAATCCTTAGGAATGAGGAAGAGATTTAGGAATTTTGTTGAGGAGTTTATGGATCTAAACCAGAAATTGGTTTTAGAATCCCTTTGTATAAATGTAAGCCTAAAAGGCATGATCAGAGGTTAGAGAGGTTAGACTGAGAGAGAGAGAGAGATAGTTAGATATTTAGTTGTGTTTGTAAGCCTATGGGCAGATGATGATCGAAGGCCATTAATTAGAAGATTAGGCCGGGGAGAGACAAAGAGTCTCATTATGTAACTGTTTGTTGATATATATGTGTACATAGATTCAATTTCCATTTGTATAAGTGTGTTGTTAAGTATCAATGGCAAGTGATGAGTGAGTTAGCGTATTCTGCATAACAGAGTTGCAAGTGGAGTTTGGCAAACACAAAGAGAGAAGCATGATGAAGAAGATCATGATGGATCGTTGAATCCATTACAAGGATCAAAGCCAAAGCTCAGGAGGAAGTGTGCAGTGAAACAACTAAGGGATCAGAACCTTGAAGAAAACTGGAACCACAAAAATACTGAAGAAATAACATAAAATCATAAGCAAATAGAAGTGTGGAGAAGTGAAGAGTTGATGTACAACAACCGTTGGATATAACAGATCAATGGACTAGATCTAATCGTAGAGGAGACAAAGGAATATCGCATCGGCATAAACCCTTCAAGTGCTGTCAGATGGCCGAAGGGAGTAAGTGATTGTGATCATGTGATTAATCGTCAATCGTCGGATCATGATCCTAATCGACGGTTGAGATGTAATCGCATATCACAAACGTTAGGAGCTGAAGGATGGTGCGATAGCCGATAGCGATAACCGCTGATCAGAGATCACGCATATCGGAGATCGGAGGTTGAGCGTTTTGGAGATCGAAGCAACAATGCAGAAAGAATTGGTATTAGCAGACCCGACAATAAATATGAATACGGTGTATAGATTTTGAGATCTGTCCCAAGGGTTAGTAATGGGTTTTCCTTTGTTTCCCATGTATTTCCTTTGTATTCCGTTAAAGTGTTGTGCCTTGAGTTTTAATGCAAAAGCGTTATTTAACGCGTCCGATAGTCGCATATCGAAGATGGAAGGGGCGACAAGAACTATATGTGGTGTGAGTGCGGAGGACTGTGATGAGTGATTGTGATAAAGGAAAGCCTCGGGAAGTGTGCAAAGTCTGTATTAAGGTGGAAATGGTGAGTTCACATATGTTTTATGTGTATTCCCTTATAGGATAATTATAATGGATTAAAGCGCTGATAGAAGGGTTTTAATTGTTTTCCAATTATAACCAAAGCTAAAAGTGGGGTTTGGATATATGTGCGACCATAGGAATTAATAAAGGTTTATGAGGATGTATTAAGTCCCGATAAAAAGGATTGGAAGGGATAGCCTATGTGTTTAATAAATAAATCATTCCACATGAATTCTATTCAAGGGGGCCTTAAACCATTGTTATTTATAATGAACCTTTGACTGGAAGGTCATATAAATTCCTAGGAAGAAAATGGTTTATGCATAGGTCTATATGCATACTGTGGGTAAAGCAAGGCTAACCTTGCATCAACATCCCTATAGGTCAACCAAACTTGTTTTTGCAAAGGAGCATTGGAAAAAGACATGATCAATGAATTCTTCACAACCTTTACACAATGTACACCAACCAAGACCAATTTTATGTCTGTGCTGCATAAATCTATTAATTTAATTAATATATAATTAGTGAGGATTTAATTTTAATGAAATATTTTTATTAATAACGATAAAAAAGATTGAGATTTATCTCAAAGGTAGCTATACCTTTTTACTTTCAATTTAATTAAAAATTTCATATATATATATATATATATATATATATATATATATATATATATATAATTATATATATATATGGAAACTAATTATGGTTTTTTTGTGTATGTGGTATTGATAAGTGACGCTATTGTAAAAACGGTTATTTAGAGATTAAAAAGCTCCATGGTGGAGGTGAATAATCTTGTTACATTATTTTTAAATGTGTGTGTGTGTGTGTGTGTGCGTGCGCTTTTCATAATTTATTTTTGTCCCTTGGAAAAAAATCGTAATTTGTTTGCACGAGGAACAAAATTACATTTTATAGATGCTTAAAGCATTTGAGAAGAGCAAGACCATAATCTTATCGAAAAAATAAATTTCCTTTCACCCCAAATAATATAAATAACCATTGAAAAATTAAGTTCTAAAACTCACTTAGTTTCTCCTTTCCTTTCTATGTTTGCACTTTCTCTCAACCCTTGGTGATTTATTACAAACTTCCTCATATTTACCATAAAGGGAGTTGTTCTTTATCATTATTAGTACTTTTGGACATGTGTTATTTTTATTCCTTCTATCCCATCATCTTTAAGTGTCAGCATATGTGCCTTCTACACCAAGACCACGAGTTGTCTCTAAATCTTGCAATTTTTGCATATCTTGTGAATTTGAAACAGGATTTTGGGTGCTCTTTAGAGAGGGTTTCTTCCTTGCTCTCCTCATCCTCATCTTCCAAGAAAATGGGTTCATATGGCTGCCAATGTTTGGATTTACAAACCCACCCCTTTTTCCTTTTTGGATTTTTTTTTTAAATCATGAGCACGAATCCTGCAAATTCCCTGTTTAAAAACATGGAAGACATCTAAAGGTGGTGTTTTCATAATCTAAATTCTAGATCCATTGGAAATATCTATGATTAAGCAAAATAAAATCTAGTAGAAATCCTTGTTGTAAATATTTTCATAATTTATTATGATAATGATAATTTAAATAAATTTATAATTTAGTTAATTTTTATAATTATTATTCTTTAATTTTTGTAACATGAGATGTATTATGAGATAAGTGTCTTGATGCCAATTATGAATTGATTTTTTTTTAACATTTACCAAACATTTGATTTGTATAACTACTTTAGTTAAATCTACTCACATTTACCTACTCAAAATAAATACAAACAAAAAAATAATTGCTCATTAAATTTTAAAAAATAGTAACTATGGGAGTCGATATTCTTTGGTTTACATATACTCAAAAGAAATAAAAACGACAAAATAATTACTGACCAAATTTTGAAAAATAGTAGTTAGAAGAGTGGAGTTTTTTTTGAATAGGAAAAATAAACTTTTGTTATTCATATTGGAACAAAAAAAAGTACATGCTTCTTTAGACATATAAAAAAAACAACAGCTGAAATGTTTACGAATGATTGCCAAAAGAAACAAACCCGATGAGATGACATACAAATCAAAACCAGAGAAAATTTGCTTTTGTCATGAACAATAAGTTGTCTAAATGAGAGGTCTGATAGATATCAACAAAAATACTGCACATGGATGTGTCCCTAGATGAAGAAAACATATTAAAGGATAGAAGAAATAGACTTGTATTTTATTGAAAGGAAAAAGACACAGCATAATTGTCTAGTAAATATACATAGAATGAATGCTTTGAGTTGAGCTTCCATCTCATTATTCATAATAGATGAAAACCATGTCCATCACAAGAGCTCTTTTTGATAGGATATATGTTGAATTAAGCTCTCAATGGATGTATTGGACTCTGATTGCTAGAAAGCATTTCTTTAACTCTGTTATTTTATCTTTCCAAGGAGCAAGGTTAAGGACATCTAGTTGAGCTTTACCTACCAACCAATCAATTAGTCATTTTGAATCTCCTAAATTTGTATGCATTTAATATTTTCAAAATTGCAAGAAACAATAGGGCCCAACAAGCAATTAATTCAACCTTTTTGTTTTTTCCCCTTCCTATACCAATTTTGAACCAAATTGATATAGTTCCTATCTTTTTTACCATTCCCTCTCCCCCACCTCCCATCCCACATCTGCCCCTTGAGCTACTCCATCAAAGAAACTAACCAGATAACATTGATATATGATAGGGAATTTAATCTTTCTATGGGATTTTGTATTATGCTTTAGGTAATATTCCTTGAATAGTTATACAATCTTAGAAGGTTTCTGGATAATGTTGATACTGGAAATTTTGAATATAACCCTATTTATAAGGAGCCAAATTCCCCATGCAACAATGATTGGTAGGGAATACATATTTTTGGACTTCTTTGTCGAATGGACAAGTAGATCCTCTAAGGAGATCTGGTCATTTTCCTCACTTATATTTAGAACCTGTAAAATTGATTGCCAAATTTCCTTGGAATTCCTGCATCTAACAAACAGGCGGTCCACCGTTTCTTCCTGCAACCTAATATAGAGACAACAAAAATTTTGCCTAGGAAAACCTCTTTTTTGAAGGTTTTCCCAGGTTAATATTTTGTTTTGCATGGATATCCAGAGGAAACATTTCATCTTGTTTGGAATGTTCCAACTCCAGATAACATCATTCCACAAATAATATCCTTGGTCTACATAAGAAAGAGCAATGTCTTCATATGAAAATTTTGCACTCACCCTCCCAAATGATGTATTCCATCTCCAAATGAGTTGGTCTTTTGAGTTATTTAGGGTGGAACCATTGATATATAGTGATCCGAACTTAAACAGGTACGCAACAACTTACAAATATAATCATAAACATAGAGATGCGACAGAAAAACACTTCATTTCATTAATGGAAAAATATTGAACTATGCTTACGAACAGAATGGAAATAAGATAGCTCGAGCGATGTTAGCTTATCTCTGAGGAGAGATGTGGAGGCTACATGCCTATGAATTGTGTTACAATGAGGCTCAAAGGCCTATTTATGATTGAGAAATAGTGGAAAACCCTAAACATCCAATAAACTAACCCTAGGAGATGAAGTGCCAAAACTGTGGGCCCCGTTTGGGTAAATTGGTACATCAACTTCCTGAGGTTGTAACTTTGGCATACGATCTTCGTTTGGCTATCATAATACCCGTTTCGAAGATCTCAAAGAGAAGGCCAAAAGGAAACTCGCAAGCTAGTGTGGGACATTTTCAGTCTCTCTGTTTTCACTAAAAATGTCGTTTAGGGCCTCAAAACGGCTTCGGAAGTTCAAGACCCGAAAAACTGCCAAAAATAGTAAATTGTGCTACAATTAAGGAAACTGAAAAACTGAAAGAGACAGTGTTGGGGGTCCAAGTGGAATAGGCAGGTGGCCACCAATATCCACCTGGATCATTCCCCCCCCCCCCAAGAAGCAATGGTCCCCATTCCGTTGAGTGCCTCCATGAGATGGGGAAACTGCTGCTGAACTTGGTCCCTGGTGAGCCACTTGCCTTGGTGAAGGAGTTGGCCAGCTTTGATAACTCGATATAGTTGGATCTTCTGCTGGCGAGTGCTCTTGATCTGTGTGTCCATGATCCTATCAGTGGTGGCCTATTCCATGCAATCTGGATTTAGCTTTGTTGGTGCGAGCTGTTCTACAATGTCAGATGTGTGCAACAATGGTGGGAAGTATGGCCGAAGGAGATCTACATTGAACACTGGGTGCAAACCAAGGAACGGTGGGATGCTGAGCTCGAAGGCATTGTCACTGATGACCTTGGTGATCGTGTATGACCCATATCAGAGAGGGTGAAGCTTGCGGTGGGGCCCAAAAAGGCGCCCTTTCTACAAATGAAGCCAAACTTTGTTGCCCACCTGGAACTTGTGTGACACTCGATGTTGATCATGGTGCTGCTTGTACTTAGCATTAGATCTGTCCAATATATCATGGACCTATTGACAGATGTGTTGAATGCGCTCAAGGAAGCTATTAGCCCTTTCAGCTTCGGATTGCACGTGAGCAGAATCTACCTAAGTGGCTATAAATGGTATGATCACATCAATGGGGTATAATGGCTAAAATCCTAGCCCTACCTGAAAGGGGCTATGGCCTGTTGAGCTATGGAGAGCTCTTTTGTAGCTGTGTTGGACATAGGGAATAATTTCATCCCATGTGTGTGGATGCTTCAAGTTGTACATGCGCAGAATGTGTACGATCATTCAGTTGACAACCTCTGTTTGGCCATCAGTTTGGGGATGGAAAGCTGTGGACTTAGTGAGTTTCGTATTCAGCATCAACCAGAGACTTGACCAAAACGCACTTAGGAATTTGTTGTCCCGATCTGAGATAATGGATTGTGGGATCCCAAAGTGTACCCGCACTCGCTCAAAGAAGAGCTTAGCAGTGGCCTCTGCTGAGATACTCTTCTTATAGGCCGCCATGATGGCCATCTTAGAGAATCTGTCGACGACCACAAAAATGCAATCATTGCCATGCTTAGTAGAAGGAAGGCCTGACATATAATCCATGGAGACAGATTCCCAGGGTCGGTTAGGAGTAGGTAGAGGAGTATATAGGCCTTGCTTCTTGATGATTGGTTTGGCAATGGCGCAAGCGGTGCAGGATCTAATGTACTTCCCAACATCCTGACGAAGTTTCAGCCAATAAAATGCTTCTACAATACCGCCACTGTTTTCTCTACTCCAAAATGTCCAGCAACTTGACTGTAGTGCGCCTCCAAAATCATATTTGCATGCTCACTTGAAGGAACACATATGTGTCCCAAGTGGCATAACAGTGCATCTTGAAGGTGAAAATTTGGAACTTTCTTCCCTTCTAGGAGTGTCTGGTATATGCTGCCGAATTCTAGATCGCTCTTGTAAACATGCATCTGCACTGACATATCGTGCCCATAGGAGTTGAGCACAGTGATCATCGCCATGACCGGTGGTCCGTTGAGGTAATTGACGACATTATTGGTGCTACCCTTCTTATACGTAATGTTTAAATAGAACTGTTGCAGATAGGTGGACCATTTCTAATGGCGATCATTCTGCAACTTCCCTTGTGTCTGTATGAACTGTAGAGGCTGATGGTATGTGTGGATGACCATTTCCTTCCCTAGAATGTAATGCTTCCATTGACGACAAACCTGCATAATGGAATACATGTCTTTGTCACAAGTGGGGTACTTTCGGGCTGTGTCTGAAAGTGTCTCACTGTGGTAAGCCATTAGATGCCCATGTTGACTAAGAATTATCCCAATAGCATAATCAGAGGCATCTGTCTCAATCTCAAATGGTTGTTGCAGATCTGGTAATGTGAGCACTAGTGTAGAACAAAGGCGATTCTTCAACTTAGAGAATTCTCGCTGCTGGGTTTCTGACCAAAAGAACTTTTCTTTCGCTCCACCCTTGGTGATTTGACTTAAAGGCTAAGCGATATGAGAGAACCCCAACATGAACCTACGGTAGAAATTGGAAAGACCTAAAAAGCTGCGGAGCTCTATTAGAGTAGTTGGGGTTGGCCAATCTTGAATGGCTTGTATCATGGATGGGTACACATGTACACCCTCCTCATCAATGATGTACCCCAGATATTGAACCTGGGTCAGGCCAAAGGTGCATTTCTCCAAGTTAGCACACAGCTTGTGTTGTCAAAGGGTTTGAAGGACCTGCTGAATATGGTGGAGGTGTTCTTCCCAACTCTTGTTGAAGATCAAGATGTCATCTAGATACACCACCATGAATGCATTGGTGAAGGGCCGCAAGATGTTGTCCATCAGTCTCATGAAGGTTGCGGGGGTGTTTGTCAATCCGAATGGCATGACCAACCATTCGAAAAGGCCCTCCTTGGATTTGAAGGCAGTCTTCCACACATCAGAGGGTTCAATAGGCACCTGGTGATAACTTGACTTCAAGTCAATCTTGCTGAAATATTTACCCCCCTTGAGATGTTCTACAAGGTCATCAATCTGTGGTATTGGGTACCTATTCCAAACAATGATCTTGTTCAACACTCGATAGTCAATACAGAGTCTCCAAGTCCCATCCTTCTTCTATACCAATACAATTAGGCATGCCCAGGGTTAGATCGATGGAGTGCTTGACCTGATAGTGTAGAGGTACCCCTGTGAGTGAGGTGAAAATCTCCCTGTACTCCTCCACGACCTTGTCCATATATTGGTTTTGTTCAGAGGAGCCCTGCCTGGAAGCCGTGGCCACACCTTCTTCTTGCCTTGGGGGTGAATCATAAGGAAAATGAATTTCCTGCTCTAGGAAATTATCTTATTACAGTGCTTTGCAGTGATCAAAGAGATGGCGGTAGGCGGGGCTACCTTTGGTATCCTGTACAACTTATTAGCCAAAGTAATAATCACAGAGCGAGGTCTAGTTTCATATACAACATGTCGCTTCCACATTGATGGTTGTCCTAACAATACAACTTCAAGAGGAGCAACATCAAACAATACCTCATCCGTAAAGGGTTTGATGCTATAGGGAAGGAAACACTTTTGGTTGACGCGAAGATCTCGTCCTTGGTGAAGCCACCCAGTAGTGTGCGACTGTGGATGTGCTGTAGTCTTTAGGCCCAGCCGCTTCATAACTTCTGCTAAAATGAGGTTCTTTTGGCTCTCGCCGTCGAAAATGAACTGCAATGGAGAACCCTTCACCCACATTTGTGAGTGGAAGAGGCGTTCCCCCTTCTCTATATCTTCAGGATCAATTTTTTGGATGTTTGTGGTGGTCACGGTAGCACTGGGATCCGCATCAATGATCTGCTTTCCTTTGTCAATCCCCTTATCAGGTTTTGATTTAGAGTCGGAACCTGCGTATGATTCAGAAGCCTTCAGCTCGACCACGAGTGACTACTTGGCCTTACACTCACTTGTATTGTGAGTGGAGCTGTTATGGAACTCACACCATTTTCCCGTGTCCTTATTCGTCTTTGTGGTGCTTGTTCTTTGCTTGCGGATTCAATAGGTTGTACTAGGTAGCCTCGCCTTGGCTTGGTCCCTTGTTATGTGGTTTGGGGGCACCTTTTCCTTGTTTTGGATTCACAGCTCCAAAGTCCATCTTCTTCCGTTTAAACTTTTGCTCAATATTTACAGCGTACCGATACGTCGTGCTGAGTGAGGAAATGTCTAGGAACTCCACGTCGTCCTGGATGTACTTATGTAGACAGCCACGGTATTTATCTTCATAGCTCCCAACAGGGTAACATTGTTCCTTGATGGCGTCTCGGAAAGAATTCCAAGTGGGTGCAGCTAAAAACAACGAGGTTTCACTCTAGTCCTCTTGTTCATAGTAGGTTTCCCACTAGTCCTTGACGTGTGAGGCGGCTTTGGGAAGTGCAAACGTAATCTTTTCCCGATTGGAAAAGTCATGAACTGAAAAATATCTTCCAATAGATTTAACCATTTATCCACAATGTCTGCATCTATCAGGCCTTCGATATGGGAATATCGAAGTTAACTTGTACCTTAAAAGGAGTGGTGCCTCCAGAGTGGCTGCTGGATGAAGATGCATCGCCTGTGGGTAGCCGTCGAAGGATATGGGAAAAGTTATCCATCATCGCGTCCCTCTTTCACTCGAGAGCTTCTTCGAGCAACATTTTGAAAGGATCTCCTACCCCCTCGTCTTTATTTTCTTCTGCCATGGGAGGTCATCGAGTTTTGCGAGGTTGATATTGCAATGGTTCAACCAGATCGAGCCCTAATTCCTTATACCTTGACCTTGTTGGGGACATGCAAAGAAAAATAGAGAAAGAGAAGTTCGCTCTGATACCACTGATCCAAACTTAAACAGGAACGCAACAACTTACATATATAATCATAAACACAGAGATGCGACAAAAAAACACTTCATTTCATTAATGGAAAAATATTGAACTATGCTTACAAACATAATGGAAATAAGATAGCTAGGGCGATGTTAGCTTATCTCTGAGGAGATATGTGGTGGCTACGTGCCTCTGAACTGTGTTACAATGAGGCTCAAAGGCCTATTTATTATTGAGAAACAATGGAAACCCTAAACATCCAAAAACCTAACCCTAGGAGATGAAGCGCCAAAACTTTGGGCCTCGTTTGGGTAAATTGGTACATCAACTTCCTGGGGTCATAACTTTGGCATACGATCTCCATTTGGCTATCATATACCTCATTTCAAAGATCTCGAAGAGAAGGTCGAAAGAAAACAACCAAGCTAGTTTGGGACATTTTCAATCTCTCCATTTTCCCTAAAAACGTCGTTTAGGGCCTCAAAACGGCTCCAGAAGTTCAGGACCCGAAGAACTGCCAAAAATAGTAAATTGTGCTACAATTAAGGAAACCAAAAAACTGAAAGAGACAACATTGGGGGTCCAAGTGGAATAGGCAGGTGGCCACCAATATCCACCTGGATCATATAGCTCCTTTATGAAGGAGTTCCATTCATTGACTAACTGTCCCTCAAGACCCAAATGTGTAGGAGTTAGACACTAATCATATGAGAAAGGAGAAGGCTGGACTACTTTTTTGACATTATTTAGGGAGAAAATGCATCTTTTATTTAGGAAATGAATTAGTTCTTGAGATAATTTATAACAACTAGCACCACCAATAAAAAAATAAATTCCAAGAATCAGCTACGAATTGTTCCCAATTTTCTAGGAAATCTAGTTGAATAGAAAAGGAAAGGAGTCCATGAGGGCTTTCCAAAAAATGGAGATCCCATTCATTAGCTTATTTGTGCTGATATTAGCCAATCCACCACAAGATTCCTTCTAATGTACTTATCCTTTATAAATTGGCTCCAAATCCCTTTACAAAACAAGCCTCTCCATAATTTTTTTAGAGCTAGATATTTACCAAACCAAATCAAGTTGTTGAATCCCCACCGACCATATTTCTTTGGCTTGGATAAGGATTCCTAGCTGGCAAGGTGTAGCCCTTCCTTGTATTTCTTACTTGTCCACAAAAAACTAAACATCCTTTGCCTTATATTAGTCAAAATTAATTTGGGAATCTTGGATAAGGATAACTAGTAGTCAGGGATGCTTTCCTGAACATGTTTCATTAATACCATTCTACCCCCCAACGAGAGCTAGTTATAGCACCATAGACTTATACACTTATAAAATTTCCTAAGCATCCACATCTAGTCTTCTTTTTGGTTCCCATTTGGCTTGATGAAGAAGCCTAAGTATTTTAAGCCTTTTTTTAGAGCATCCACCTAGAAGGGAATGAATGACTTTAATGAAGAGAGGGAGTTTGAACTTACTGAAGAAAAGAGGCTTTTTTACATTGATTTCCATTTAAGAGGCCTGATAGAATAATGTTATCACACTATGAAAGACTTGCCATTCTAAAATAGATACAAACCCTCAACAACAACACATCATCCACAAAAAGTAGATGAGTGATATATTGTTTGAGAGAGACTTTAATGCCTTGATGTTTCCCTTTTGATTTTCCTCCAGCAGAAGGAGACTCAGTCCTTCCATAACCTATAGGAACAATAGGGGAGAGAGAGGACACTCCTGTTTGAGACCTCTAGAGCTGGGAAATGTGTAAGAGGGGGATCCATTGATAAAAAAATAAAAATTTACAAAGGTCACACATCCCATGATCTAATTAGTGACCTCCAAATCTAGTTCAATATGTAACAAGACTAATCTAAGGAAGGGCGAGTTCACTTTGTCAAAATCCTTATTGAGTTCCATCTCAGGGACCAAAGCCTCTATATTTTTAGTCTTCATGGAGTGGATGACCTATTGTAAATGCCTATAGTATCATGGATTTGTCTATCTTCAAGAAAACAAAATTGATTAAGAGACATCTTCTCTACTAACTTATGCTTTAATAAGTTAGTGATCACCTTTGAGATGATTTTGTACACCAAGTTACATAGAGAAATGGGTTTGTAATCAAGAAAAGTCTTTGATTTTGAGCATTTTGGAATAAGAGCTAGAAAATTAACATTCATAGCTTTTGATAATTTCCCATTTCTTTTTTATTCCTTTACCACTTTACAGAGCTTAGGACCAATTAGATTGAAGAAGGATAGAAAGAGTTGAATTGTCTAGCTATCCAGGCTTGGAATTTTATCCTTTGAAAAATGCTTTAGAACCCCTTTGATTTCATCAAGGGTAATGAGGTTCCTTATCCTTTCAGAAAACCCTGGATTGAAGAATATTAGATAGCTTTGATGACTTGAAGTTGAGGGACAATATTATTACCACTCGGGTCTCTAAATAGAGTTGAAAATTGGTTTATTGCAATAACTTTTAAATCGATTTGACTAGTAACGATCTTTCCCTCCTCCACTTCAAGTTCCCAAATGGAATTTATGTTTATTTTGTGGTTAACATAAGTATGAAAAAATGTGTTTCTCTACCCCATATTTATCCATATCACTCTGCTCTTGAGCCTCTAACTCTCATCTTCTAACCTCAGAATTTGCAGTTTTATGGCTTCTAGGGATCTCATTTCATCACATAAATCCACCAATAAATTGGAGCTAATAATATCCCATGAGATTTATTCATATTCCTTCTCTAGGGCAAGCAATTCATTTGAATGTTCAACTTTCCTTTTGTTTTCTGAATCCATTACTACCTTCTTGAGTTCTGAAAGCTTCCTAACTAAGGTATCCATTGCAAAAGAATATTTTAATCTTGAATTGTTTTGCTAAAACTTGGATACAAGAGATATGAAAGAATCCACTTCTAGCCACGAGTGATTAAATTTAAAAGGATAATTGTTTCCATGCTCCTCAAAATCCAATTCTAGAAGGATTGGAAGGTGGTCCAAATTTTTTCTTCACAAATCCAGGATCGAAATCTTCTCACTTTATTAGACAATTGTCTAGCCATCAAAAATATATTGAGACACTTTGCTATACCTCCCTCACCAATGTTTCCATTCCTCTAAGTAGGTGCTAGTGGGAAAGGAGTGATATCATGGAGGTCATTTATTTGCAACATCTCCAAAAAATAAGAGGCCATGGGGTCAGAATAGGTGCGAGGGCCCCAAGATTCCATTACAAAGATAATGAAGTTTAAGTCTCCAACCAATAAGAGAGAATGGTTCAACAAAAGACCACTAGCTTAGGCTTTGTCTCAGAACTCATGCCTCTCTCCATCAGGTTTGTAACATCTCCAAACAATAAGAGGCCATAGGGTTAGAATAGGCGTAGGAGCCCCAAGATTCCATTGGCAAGATAGTGAAGTTTTAGTCTCCAACCAACAGGAGAGAATGGTCCAACAAAAGACTAGTAGCTTAGACTTTGTCTCAGAACTCACACCTCTCTCCATAAGGCCTCTAACCATTAACCAATTTAAGTGAGTGGGGGAATCCCTTTATGACACTTTCAAGGATAATTCCAATAGAAAAAGAGAAACCTTGAAAGGATGTAGATATGGGATTCCAAAGGAAGAAGATATCTCCCAAAAGGTCCACAAAATTTATTGTACAGGGAAGCCAACGAAGGCATAGATGTTGAAAGGCCTCCCTTTCCGTCTCCCCCATGACCATTAAAGAGTGGATGTAAAATCTTCCATATTCATCTAAGGATTCCACGAAATTAGTTATTGTAGAGTTTTACCTAGTGAATGTCATTATACTCAAGTATTTCAATGGTAAAAATATAAAAGGATATGAGATTATTATACTCAAGTATTTCAATGGTAAAAATATAAAAGGATATGAGATTATGAGCATTTTATGTTTTTTAATTTAATATTACTTATAAAATATTTAAAATATTTTTGTTTAAAAATATTATTAAAAAATATTTATTTAATAAAGGAGGATTCGTTTGATTAATTAATAAATTAGTTTAGTTATATAAATGAATAGATTTATGTTAGTGAATCCTTCTGGGAGCTTGGTAAGTTAGATCCAAAGTTAAGATGGATTTGGGTTGGTAGAATATATTCTACCAACCCAAACCCATCTTAACTCCAGATTTACCAAGCTCAAAAAGGGATCAAATCTTTTGAGGTGAAATATATATGTGTGTGTGTGTGGTGAGAGAGAGAGAGAGAGAGAGATTGGCAGCTCAAGAATTTGATCCCGTGCTTGGTAGATCTGGAGTGTATATATATATATATATAACACTCCAGATCTACCAAGCACGGGATCAAATTTCTTGAGCTGCAATCTCTCTCTCTCTCTCTCTCTCAAATATATATACACTATTGAAAAAACATGAGTTGTCAGAATCTCGAGCCCAAAAACAACCAACTGTAAATTGACTATTCTACCGCTAATTTATTTGAATTGTTAATGATATTATATTATACATACAGCTTGAGTGGGCCTAATGGTTAAGAGCATGTGTTTCCTCCTAAGAGGTCAAAGATTCAAAACTAGAGAGGAGTAGAGTATGTACTATTCTACCGCTAATTTATTTGAATTGTTAATGATATTATATTATGCATACAACTTGAGTGTGCCTAATGGTTAAGAGCATGTGTTTCCTCCTAAGAGGTCAAAGGTTCAAAACTAGAGAGGGGTAGAGTATGTATGCCTTGGTAGACTTAGTAGTCAAATAACTAAAATATTTTTGAAGAATTCAAATCTTAGGTTGGAAGTTAGCTACATGGTTACAAAAACCTTTTAATAATGCAACTAATCACAAATTCAAAATAAGAGCATGTGTTTCCTCCTAAGAGGTCAAAGTTTCAAAACTAGAGAGGGGTAAATCTTAGGTTGGAAGTTAGCTACATGGTTACAAAAACCTTTTAATAATGCAACTAATCACAAATTCAAAATAAGAGCATGTGTTTCCTCCTAAGAGGTCAAAGGTTCAAAACTAGAGAGGGGCTTAGTAGTCAAATAACTAAAATATTTTTGAAGAATTCAAATCTTAGGTTGGAAGTCAGCTACATGGTTACAAAAACCTTTTAATAATGCAACTAATCACAAATTCAAAATAAGAGCATGCGTTTCCTCCTAAGAGGTCAAAGGTTCAAAACTAGAGAGGGGTAAATCTTAGGTTGGAAGTTAGCTACATGGTTACAAAAACCTTTTAATAATGCAACTAATCACAAATTCAAAATAAGAGCATGTGTTTCCTCCTAAGAGGTCAAAGGTTCAAAACTAGAGAGGGGTAGAGTATGTATGCCTTCGTAGACTTAGTAGTCAAATAACTAAAATATTTTTGAAGAATTCAAATCTTAGGTTGGAAGTTAGCTACATGGTTACAAAAACCTTTTAATAATGCAACTAATCACAAATTCAACTAGAGAGGGGTAGTTCGTAGACTTAGTAGTCAAATAACTAAAATATTTTTGAAGAATTCAAATCTTAGGTTGGAAGTTAGCTACATGGTTACAAAAACCTTTTAATAATGCAACTAATCACAAATTCAAAATAAGAGCATGTGTTTCCTCCTAAGAGGTCAAAGGTTCAAAACTAGAGAGGGGTAGAGTATGTATGCCTTCGTAGACTTAGTAGTCAAATAACTAAAATATTTTTGAAGAATTCAAATCTTAGGTTGGAAGTTAGCTACATGGTTACAAAAACCTTTTAATAATGCAACTAATCACAAATTCAACTAGAGAGGGGTAGTTCGTAGACTTAGTAGTCAAATAACTAAAATATTTTTGAAGAATTCAAATCTTAGGTTGGAAGTTAGCTACATGGTTACAAAAACCTTTTAATAATGCAACTAATCACAAATTCACATTTATAAAATGCAAGTAACATACAAAATTCAATAAAAATATTTTTGAAGAATTCAAATCTTTATAAAAATATTTTATAAATTCACATTTATAAAATGCAAATAACTAAAATATTTTTGAAGAATTCAAATCTTAGGTTGGAAGTTAGCTACATGGTTACAAAAACCTTTTAATAATGCAACTAATCACAAATTCACATTTATAAAATGCAAGTAACATACAAAATTCAATAAA
>APFE030619515.1:98499-186926 GCA_000404065.3 Pinus taeda
AATATTATTTTTAATTAAATCTTGAACATACACTCACACGGGGTTTGAACTTGGAATCTCATGGAACATAACATTCATATCAAGGCAATCAATCATAGATTAAACCATCCCCATGATAAATTATAAGTTATTTATATTTGATATTTATTTATATTTAATATCCATACATTTGTTATTCATATTTATTTATGATTTTTTTTTTACAAGTCTTATTTATATATGTTAGGTGATGTGAGTATTTAGATGATTGACATGCCCCTAACCTGTAAACCAAGTATATAATAATATAATTAAATTTAATTTTTTTTTTTTAAAGTTTATGTAATTTTCCCAGACAAAATGCTTAGAAATCTAGATACTTCTGGTTATAACTACTTTAGAATTATATTATTATGGTTAATATTAAATGAAAATTTTAAAATTATTATTAAGAAATATTAATTAATAAATATTTTTTAATTAATAAGAATAAATTTGATTAATCAAGAGATTAGTCCAACCATATAAGTTAAATGGTTGATGGATGTTGATAAGCTTAAGGCATCATGGTAAACAAGAAATACAATTATGGTGACATGGTCAGGAAGAATTCAAATCTTAGGTTGGAAGTTAGTTATATCCTTAAAAAAATCATTTAATAATGGAAAAATCATAAATGCCCATTTATAAAATGCAAGTAATATAAAAAAATTAATAACCTTTTTTTATTAAATGACAAAGAAGAATAATATTATTTTTAATTAAATCTTGAACATACACCCACAGGGGGTTTGAACTTGGAATCTCATGGAACATAACATTCATATCAAGGCAATCAATCATAGATTAAGCCATCCTCATAATAAATTATAAGTTATTTATATTTGATATTTATTTATATTTTAAATATCCATACATTTGTTATTCATATTTATTTATATTTAATATCTATACATTGTTATTTATATTTAATATCTATACATTTATTATTCATATTTATTTATGATTTTTTTTTACAAAGTCTTATATTATATATGTTAGGTGATGCGAGTCTTTAGATGATTGACATGCCTAATTTGTGACCCAAGTAGACCCAGGGCAGAAGGCATCAAAATCACCCAGGAAACATGAATTGAGCTTATCCTCTAACTGACTTATGTTGTGCCACACCAACTCTTGTCATGAGTGGACTTTTGCCCATGAATTGACTTAACATAACACCTTGTCACTTTGTATTCTACACTCCATAGAAATAAGTCCTATAGTATATTTATTTATATAAGATATTTATAATTTTTTTAGGGGATTTGAATTGGTGACTTTTTTAATGAAGTGCCTTAACAAGACATCCATTCACCTTTAATCCAAATTCCATACATTAATATTTATAAATTTATTATTCAAAATTGATTATATATATATATATATATAACTCTATTATAACTCTATTATTCATATTTAATAATTATAATTTATTTTAGATTATAAACTTTATTATTCATATTTGATATTTATAATTCTTATATGTGATATAGATCACATATAAATATAGTTATAGAGATGATTTTTGGTGTGTTTAGAATCATAAATTAATTTTAATTTTAATTTTTTCCTTCTTATGTTAGTTTGTTTGTGATTTAAAACATGTTGTGTAACAAACTTAGTTTCGCATCTAGGCACGTGCCCACATGACATGTAACAACATGAAAGATTTCACTTAAATAGATTTGAGTGCACGATATGTTCAATCTCTTTAGAAGTTAAATTTGGGAATGTCGTGCACACTAAGGAGTGTGGCACTTCATCAAATTGGATTGAGTTTTGGGAACATGGAGAGTTGCCTCACAAGGTTGGATCTGCACACGGATTGGTTGGAACGTCGATTAGCATGGGTCACATGAAATTTGGGGTTTCCAAATGGCATGTGTGTCCGAGACGAGTGGTCAGCTCATTCCAACAAATTGACACTATCATTCTCATTCACATTCACATGACTTGACTTGAGGAGACACATGTATAACACAAAACTAGGTGGAGGAGAAAAGTGCAAAGGGGAGACAACAAACTATCACAAGGAGTGTTAAAGGTGGGATGGGCATGATACGATTTATTGATGGATGGCATGGCCCGTACAAAATGGGAGAACTCGGAAACAAAACGAGTTGAGTTGAGTGTGTGCACAAAGAGGGAGACACGCAGGGTCATGATGTATGTATGGGAGCTTTGAGTTATTGGTAATGCCTTTTGGCCTATATAATGCCAAACCACTCTAGGCACATTGATGAATGTTTTTCTTTAGCCGCCTTTCTTGGACAAGTTCCTTTTGGTGTATTTGGATGAAATCGTGGTGTATAACTAGAAGATGGAGGATCACAAGAAACACATAAAAATTGTCTTTGAGGCATTGAGGGAACATCAAGAAGTCTAAGTGTGTTTTTGGGTAGTCTAAGTGTGTTTTTGGGTAGACTGAGATACCATTTATGAGTCATTGGATTAGAAAAGGATTCATTCATGTGGACTTCATGAAAGTGAAGTTCATCGAGGACTAGGTGGAACCACACAATTTGTACAATGTGAGGGTTCTTATGGTTATTCAAATATTATAGGATATATGTGAAAGGACTCTCCAAGATTGTTGCACCACTTACTAAATTGTTGAAAAAAGAGAGAACACAGAGATAGACAGTGAAGACCATGCTTGTGATTGAGGAGCTTAAATGTAGGATTGTTTCTTCTCTAGTATTGAATCTGCTAGACTTTGAGCATTTGTTCGAGCTATAGATAAAAACCACAAACTTTTCCATGAGAGGAGTTTTTACATAGGATGAGAACCCTATAGCTTTTGTGAATAGGAAGTTATAGGATTGAGAGAAGAGGTACATGGTTCACAAAAAAAATATGACCATAATAGTGCATTATCTATAGGTTTAGAGGCATTACTTGTTGGGTAGGCCATTTGTGGTCAATATAAACTAGCAATTGCACCACATGTTGCAATGAGAATGCCCTAAGTTAAGAGCGTAGGAAAAAGAGAAGATGGAAGTCAAAATTCTATGCAATTTTATTTATTTATCTATTTTTTGAGAAAAACTTTCAAATATAAATTTTGCATAAAATAGTTATATCATGGATTATAATTGCAAGATGGAATCGTTACTAAAATCACCATTTGTAGAATTAGTAGACTATTTTATTGAATGTTTGATCATTTCAAAAGAAGTAGAATCATAACCATGCAAGTGAGAGTTAGGTTAGCACAACTTGCATTTTTCAAACAATCCTCTAACTTACCAATATAGATGGTAAAAAATATACAAGGCACATAACAACCTTACTTAACTACTATATTAATATTAATTTCTTTTAAATAACCCTCCATGTTCTTAAACTTAAATTAACTTTATAATACAAACTTAATGTAGTAACTCTCAACTAAGTGCAACAAGCTCCTTCTGGAAGCTTCAAATAATAAGAATGTGAACTTGGATTTACAGTGATTCTTGCACAGATTTTTTGGGCAATTTTGAAGGTTGGTTAGACTATGAAATAAGAATTTGGTTTGGGATGGAAACCTTCAAGAATCAGAATTTGGTTTGCACTGAGGCCTATGTCATTGTATCAAATAACAATCTTGATTTATGTTGTTTAAACTAGTTTTTTTGCCTCAAAAACCCATGGGGTACTTTGATTGTGAAGAGTTTACTTGTCAAAACTGTGATTTCAATGATTCCCTTATGGATTTAGATTGTGACAATAAACCGGAAAACTTTTCAAAATGTCTCACCTGTAGACAACTTGATATGGTTAGGGAATTCACTAAGTGAGACTTTTTGGAGTTTCCCTTTTATTGGAAAGCCAAAAAAATTGCCAACTCCTAGAGCACTTAGATTGTGAACCAACTCTAACGTCTGAAAATTTTAATATTTAAAATCAATTTACAAATAGTCCCACCAGTATACTCTCAATACAAAAACAAATATGTTCTCCCTACATAGACAATACAATAATACAATAGCCAGAAAAATTGTTACTATTTCAAATATTTTCGGTTTGAATCAGTGCATGCCTCCAATATCTTTTGTTGAGATTCAAAGCATACGGATTTCTCCAATTTCTCTGCCATCTGAATACGAAGGGGGGCATGGAGGGAAAGTAGCTGGCCTTTATAAAAGATAAAGAGCTCGTCTGCGGGAGAACCAACGGAATCTAGCTCGATTGAGGGGGCCTGGACAAGTTTGAGTCATCGGTGGGGTATATCAAACTCGAATTCTCTCGAAACCGCCGCACTATTCATATTCAGTCTCTTCTTGCTCACGCGATTAGAAACCATAGCCAAGCCAATTGTGAATTTATCAAAAATAAATTCAACGATCTCTTCATAATTCAATACCCCAAATGAGTCTCCTGTCCTCAGCACATTAATCGCCTCTTTCACCATTTGGAGTCTTTTCGATCACTTGGCAATGAGTACTCAAATCTCAAAACCCTAAACTGAACAGAAACGTGGTCTCCATCAATGTAACAAAACAGTTTTTACTCCGACAGTGTTCAGTGGCTCACAGAACTCGACATGCCAGAAAAAGAATTTAATGATGGCATGCAACTATTTACTGATATGAATTATAATTAATTTGAGTACAATACTATAGATGGTGCAAAACTTTTATGCAATTTTATGATCCCACTGTCGCTTATCCATTCCACTCTCCTACCACCACAGACATGAAAATCCTTCATATTAGCTGCAAGAAACCAACATCAAAATTTTGGTAAATCTGTTATGCAAAACAGTAAAAGCTTTTTTAACTCAGCAATTACAATTAAAATGCATATAGAGGCATCCTAGACTTATACAATAGATAAATCAATCTTAAAATTTACTCACTACATAGTAACATACATACAAACATGGTATAAACAATATCAGTTTTTTATTATATATATAATATATATATAACATGGTATAAACAATATCAGTTTTTATTTATATATATATAACATGGTATAAAACATATTCAGTTTTAATTAATATATATATATATATATATAAAAGATTTGTCCCTATAAAACAAACAAGTTCGCTCATACTGCAGTCTGTCATATGCATAATCGTTGACTATTATTTGTGTTTTTTAATGCTGTCCACACACACAACACAACACAATCATTATATAAATATACCGTACTTAGAACTCCACACTCTTGTGCGCTCTCTCGACATAAGTTGTCATTTGAAAAAACGTCTGTCTCTATAAAACATTCCAAATAAAGCATTATAATTTCACTTCTGCAAATAATTAGTATAAGACAAAACTACCTTCTAACCCAAATATGGTTGAAGAAGTTGAGAAAGCCTTGTTGGTGAAATATGTAACACATTGAATCTATGATATAAAAGAAAATCCCAACGCAAAAACTTATCCCGCTTCCACTAAGGTATACTAATATTTCAATACTCATGTAAGTGTACAATTTG
Source organism: Pinus taeda (assembly GCA_000404065.3). Taxonomy (NCBI): domain Eukaryota; kingdom Viridiplantae; phylum Streptophyta; class Pinopsida; order Pinales; family Pinaceae; genus Pinus; species Pinus taeda. The sequence continues at coordinate 103,955 of APFE030619515.1, forward strand.
AGAATAATAACACATACTTTTGAAGTTTTAAATGGTTTTAGTTGTAATTATAATTCAACATGATTGGAAGGAAAATAAATCTGACCACAATTGAGCATAGAATGTATTATAATTATAATTGAGCATAGAATGTATTATAAGGAAACGATATTAAACTTTTATTCAGTTGACCCTAGAATGTATTATAAATAAATGATATTCAAAGATTTTGATTTGATCAAAGTCAATGTCTTGTAGATCAAAGTTGATGCTGAGTTCAGGGATGGAAGGTTTTTGAAATAGTAATGTTAATCCTATGGATTAAGCCAAGTTTGAGTGAAATACTATTTCAATAGTTCATGGAAAGAATATGTAAGCATGTTCTACAAAGTAGTATCCGGTTCCTGTACATTTTAATATGATCGAAGATAATTTTGAGGTTATCAGTGCTGCTAAACATAATAATATTCTGAGAAATTGTTAGTGTTATGTGTTAACACACAACCTTTGTTAGTTAATATTCTGAACATATGAGACAGTATTATGAGGATTTTTAGGATTCACTTCTATTTACCTTCTATTTACGTATTGGCGAAAATCATGGAACTAATGTGCCGTGTATCACAAAAGAACACACACCTTTCTGCAGTTGGCAAGTGCTTCAAATTTTATTAATATTATTAATCCTATTTATTACTAAGTTTTTACCTTTATCATATCAATAAAATAAAAATAAAAATTAATTTTAACCAAGACTCATAAATAATTTATTCCATTAAATCATAATTATTAAAAACTTTTCACTTTTTTGTTTTTTTTACAAAATCGGTTGCTTGATATATTCAAAAAAGTTGGAGGAGGCTTAGCTCCGATTTTACAAAAGATGAAGTCACAGTAGAAGCTTGTGACTGTATTTCATTATGGAAATACACAAAAATGCCTTTACTGTTCGCTAGTAAGTTCCTAAAACAAGTATAGATTCTTATGAACTGAGACAACAACAAGCTGGTTTTGCAGTACATCTAGTCAATGGTGATATCGCTGATATGACGGGCGTTGGAGGCCTCCAGATGGCTGTCTACTACTGCAGCTCTGGCGCTGGAGGAGCTGGTACTTGGTCCATTTGCGTTGTTGATCTTGTCCACCATGAACTTGAGGATCTCAACCTACTCTTGAAAATGAGGAGGGAAAACACTGTAATAAATAGCGGAAAAACAGACCCGCGCAGAGGACCGGATCACAAGGGGGAAGCAAGGGCAATCACGAGTTCTGCTATTTGAAATCCAATTTGCTATTTCAAAATCTTCATGGGTGAGATTCGACTGCGTAGACAGAGATTTGCTGCAGAGGGAATCGAATGTGTAATGGGTTTAATCAGAGTCCTTGATGGCAGAGGCGCAGTTCATTGGAGGGAGGTGATATGGGGCAAGCATGTGATCAGGGGATTTGGGGCAATCATGAGAATCAGGGAATGAATTGGTGCAGGCTTGCGTGATTGCATTGGAGGTTCCTTTTTTCCCGAGAGCAGGCCTGGCTAGCTCTCTTATCCGCTTCTTGGTTGTTGGAGCGCAGGATATGGAAGAAATGGTACTCCAAGTCTTGAGACAACATATTTTTACACCGACTGATGATTTGATGGAGAAAAAGATTGGAAGCTTGCCTTTTGCTATTCATTAAGCTTATTATTATAGCCGAGTCGCCAAAAATCAGGGCTTTGTTAATCGCGTGGTTCTGAAGCTGTAAGAGTCCTTGGTAAAGACCTAGAGCTTCAGCTCTGTTGTTGGTTAGATTACCCAAACCCCATTCAAAGGAAGACACAGGTGCTCCTAAAGGATCGAGAATGATGCCCCCTGCACCGGCTGCTCCCGGATTAGATTTAGAAGCTCCGTCAAAGAATAAAGAAAGATTTCTTTGAGAGGAGCCATTTGCTGAACTCATCTTTTGTGAGGCGGATTTTCCATTCAGGATTGTCGGCTTTGCCTCTAAACTTACTGATCTTTGTTGTTGAAATGTTACTGGTCCTGTCTATAAGATTCTCAATAAAATTTCGCTCCTCTGCCCATAGGCTGACTGGATCGAATTTTTTTGTTACTTTAGATGTCATAGTTTCCGAAGCAAGGCTTCAAACTTTAATGAGAATGTGCCTGATAGTTTTTGTTTTGTCTCGGAAGATCATACTATTTCGAGTGATCCATATGCGCCACAAAAGAGCGAAAGGAATGGCGTTCCAAACTCTTTTAGATGGGTTTTGCTTCATTGATTGCCAAGGATAATTTCTCCTCCAGTTATTTAAGGCTTCATCAATCGAATGCTGGGGATTCCAAATAGGGGGAGCAGAGGGGATGATGTTGTTCCAGCATGAGGCTGCAAATGGACAAGAAATAAATAAGTGTTGTATGGATTCCTCCGTAGCTTGACAGTTGGGACACCTAGAAGGTCCGACAATGCCTCTTTTCTTGAGGTTCTCTGCAGTTAGAAGCTTACCATGCATAAGTGTCCACATGAAAAATTTGGTTTTTGGGATTGCTTCAGCTCTTTTTAAGATCTTCCCGTGAGCCCAAACAACAGTGGGTGTTCCTTGTTACTTAGATAGTTGTATCCTGCTTTGATGGAATAATTTGTTCCTGAGGAGTCCCAACGAAACTCATCCTTTTCACCTTTAATGGTGGGTGCAATACTGTGCAGACAGTTGCAAAGGGTATCAAAGCTACCTTTGAGATGGTGGGGTATAGGTGGAAATTCCCATCGAACCCAGGCATTAGATGATACATTCCATTGAGAAATTTGACTCAGGTTAGATATGCCTTTACTTTGAAGATAATGAATTATAGGATCCATACGTGGAAGACTGTTTATGGGAGGGTTCCCCATGATTTTATCCGAGCCAAAGTTCACCATTTCACCTCCTTTTGGCACTTTGGAAACATTTGGCACCATGAATGCGATGGCTTTTTTACAAAGTTTCCATATCTTTGTACAGTGTTTGTTGGGGATCTCAGAAGTGAGAATATGCAGTCTTGACTGATTAAGATATTTTGTTTCTAGGACTTCTTTCCTCCATGCAGTTTGACTGTCTAGAAGTCTCCAAATCAGTTTCCCACCAAATGCTAAATTCATAAGAGATGGGGACCTAATGCCGAGACTTCCATTCTCTGGACTTTGGATGACCTGTTTCCAATTTACTAGGTTGTATTTTTTCTTTTCGTTCTTTCCCCCTTGCCATAGAAAAAATTTGAGGATGCTATCCATTTTTCGGTGGAATGATGCTGGAGCTTGGCCCAGAGAGAATTGATATAAGGGGAGGGAGGAGAGACCTGATTTTAAAAGAACCTGTCGTCCAACTGGGTTGAGCCACAAAGTTCCCCATTTTTGAACTTTCCTTTTCATTTTGTCAAGTGTTAAGTCCCAGACTCCAGTCTTTACTTTTCCTATGGTTACTGGCATTTCCAAGTAGCTGAAACAGTCCCAATTTAACTTGCAGGGGACACCAAAAATGTTGGCAATGCTATGTATCGTTTGGGATAAAGCATTCCAACCATAAACAACTTTTAAGGTGATTTATTTGGCCTCCGGAGTATCTCATAAATTTGTCGAGCAGGGACTTGAATCTTCTTGCAATAATGGTGGCCGCCCCCCCTAGTAGAAGGGTGTCATCAGCAAATTGGGAGTGATTTATATTTTTAATGCCATCTTCAAACTTGATGCCCGTAATGAGGCCTGACTGCCTCTTTTGATCAAGGGCACTACTGAAAGATTCTACCATGAGGATAAAGAGATAAGGGGATAAGGGGAAGCCTTGCCTTAGTCCTCTTGAGGATTGAAAGGAGGGTCCAGGTCTTCCGTTGATGAGGGGAGCGATCCATGGCCCAGAGATGTAGGCTCTTATGACGTTGATAAGGAGAGGTGAGAAGCCCATCTTTTGAAGAACTGCGAATAAAAATGAATGCCTTACCCTGTCAAAGGCATTGGCCAAATCTAGTTTTAGAATGAAGCCTTTCTCATTCCTTGCATGGCTTGAGTGTATGGCCTCTTGAACTAGAAGAATAGAATTTGCAATTTGTCTATTAGCCATAAAGCCTCCTTGGTTTTCTAAGATAAGCATCGGAAGAAGAGGTTTGAGCCAAGAGGCTAAGATTTTAGTGAAAATTTTGTAAGATGAATTGCATAAAGATATAGGTCTAAAGCGAGAGAAATTGGATGGGCAATTCTCCTTGGGAATAAGAGCCAAATGGGTAGAATTTGTATATCCACCAATTTTGCCTTTTTTTTGGATCCACTTGATGTATTTGATGAGGTCCTTATTTATCAACTCCCAGTAGTCCCTGTAAAAACAAATTGGGAATCCATCCGGCCCAGGTACCTTGTTGGGCTGGAGACTCCAGATTGCTTCAACTATTTGTTCCTCTTTTATTTTTGTTGTCGGGCTTTTGTTTAGATCATCTGTGACTTTAGGATGCAAATGCTGTAGCAAATCATCATAAGATCCTTCCTCCTGTACTTCAGTTAAAAGGTCCTTAAAATGTTTTGTGGTTGCTTCCTTGATATCTGTTTGCTCCACATGTTGATTCCCTGCACTGTCCGTGATGGTAGTTATGGTGTTTCTAACTTGTCTTGCAGTGGCTTGTTTGTGAAAGAAGGAGGTGTTCTTGTCCCCACTTTCTAGCCATATTTGCCTTGATTTGATACGCCACTTTTCTTCCTCCTACCTTTTAATTTTGCTCAATTTGTTGTACAACTCTTCTTCTTGGATTTTTTCATTATGACAGTATTCCTTTTGTTCTATTGTACATTGAAGTTCAGCAATTTGAAGTTTTAGCTCATGCTTTTCCTTTACAGGTTCCTTATAGTGCGATTTGGCCCAGTATCTAAGCGCTTTTTGCACATTCTTTAATTTGTTCTCCCATATGTAGCCTGGGGAACCTTCAATATGCTGTCCCCAGGTTAGCTGGATGATGTTTCAGGTAGCTTGTTAATCGCTCCATATATGATTGAATTTAAATGGAAGCGGACCAAGGGCGCAATGATTATCCAATGCGAGTGTGATTGGATAGTGGTATGATATGGCAAAGGGTAAAATAGCAGAGTTTACTAATGAGAAGGTTGACAGGAGGGAGATATTAACCAAGAATCGATCCAACCTCTCCATGATATTGTGGCTTCCCAGCCTATGATTGGTCCATGTGAAATTGCGATTTTTTGGAGCTATATCTATCAAATCCCCAGTGTGCATTATGTTTTCCATTTGGTTCCTGAAAGGATCTGGCAGAAAGTTCCCTCCACGCTTTTCATTAGCATGCAGAATTAAGTTGAAGTCGCCACCTACTATGATGTTGCTATTGTCTTCTTCCATAATGTGGTTACTAAGAGCTTCCCAGCAGGTTTCTTTATCCCTGTAATGGTTGGGTACATATACATTGAAGATGACTATCTGTTGATTGCTAATACTATTTTGTAGAACTGTTTTTATCCAATGCTGGTCGATTAGCTCAGCTTCACTGCGCCAATCATTTTGATTCCAGATGGTGGTAATTCCTCCCGAAGCTCCTCTAGCTTTGCATATGCTTCCTTTGTAATCTTTATACTTTCCAATGATCTTGTTGATTTCTGATTCTCTTTGTTTTGTTTCCTGTAGTAAGATGATGGATGGTTTCTCTTGCGCTATGAGATCTTTTAGAGCATTGATTTTGGAGGGGTGCCCAAGTCCCCTGCTATTCCAAGAAAGAATTTTAATCATTTCAGACCTGTGGTTTGAGGAGGTGCTCTGCCTCCCTTGTCTCTGCTTGCTACTTCTTGATCTTTTGTGCCCTGAATATAAGATTCTATTGGATTCTATAGACCAAGGGCTATATCTTTCTGGGCGTTTTCATCCCTATGCTGTTTTGAAGTCTTTCTCCCCAGCTTCTTTTGGCCATCAAGGGAAGATCCCTGGTCTTTGGAGTTACTTCGGGTGATTCTAGGGGGAATGGGTTCAATTAAGAGGGGAGGAAGGGCTGTCATAGAGTGAGGGGAAGAGGGTTGATCAGGAGGGTTCGAAGGAGTAGGGTCATCTTCAGGGAGGGACAGAACATGGAAGGGGTTGGAGGATGAAGGAGATTGAAGGGATTTTTCAAAACCAGGGGATTGAGATTGATGAGGAGGGGAAGGCGGGGGAGATGGGATTGTGGCAGAGGTTTTAAGAGAGGAGGGACCGGGTTCATTGGGTAAAGAGGAACTAGGGGCTGATTTTTTCCTTTTAACTACTTCCCATTGCTGCTTTTGAGAATTATTATCCACATTAATGATCTTAGTACAATGATTAGCAAAATGACCATACTCGTGACATACCTTACAATTGAAGGGGATTTGTTCGTAATCAAGCTGTTGTATGTGCGACCATTCATCAACTTTGATCTTGATGGCTTCTGGAAGTCCTTTGCCCAGGTCGACCTCGATGCAGATACGGGCACATGCCTACATGTTGTCTCTTGGCTCGCTTCTGTCAATATATTTTCCGACTGCATTTCTGATGGCTCGCACAGATTCATCTCCCCAGAAGTGTAATGGGAGATGGGGGAGGCACACCCAAACAGGAACCGCATTAGGAATATCAAGCTCTGGATCAAAATCTGGCGTCCACTTGTTTAAGTACAGACCTCTGAAGTCCATAAAATATGGCCCATTACGAAATATCAGATCCTTGTCATTCTTTGTCTCGAAGTGGAAGGTGAAGTAACCCTTCACAGATAATCTAATAGCAATTTTCCCTTGAATTTTGTCCGCCCAGTTTCTTTCCACCCACCTCTGAACAGTTTTAGGTGAGGGCCAAAGTCCAGTGAATTGCCCTATCAGACCCTTTTCGGCCAAGGCAAGAGCAACCATTCTAGGCAAAACAGGAGGAAGGGAAACCTCTTGTAATCCTTCTATTTTTTTTTTTATGAATTTAGAAATGGCAGGGCGAGCTTGTTGAGGTGGCAATGAGTTAACAAGAGTTGAGAAAGCTAGCTGCTGAGCGACCTCCTCCGATGGAGCCTCCAGAGGGGCCATCTGGATAGCGGGGGCGCGAACCAAAGTTCTGATGGCGGCAGGGCTGCGCGCGCGCTAGGGTTCTCAGGAGTGCAACAATTCTGATCGATCCTCTATATTAATATTAAAAATCCTTCACTTATCCCTAGGGATTTAAATGATAAAAAAAAACATAATTAAATAATAAAATTATATTTGTTTCTAATATAAAAACCCCCTTTACTCATCCCTAGCCATTCAATTGATTAAATAAATTAGAAATTAGGTAATTAATATATAATAAAATAAAAATAGTATAACATTCTATCATATAAAGAACCCCTTTACTTATCCCTAGTGGTTATATGATTAAATAAATTATAAATTAATTAATTTATTAACCTAAGAAAAATATATTAATAAAATAAAATATAATAACTAATATATTACAATTAGTTAATTATTCTATTGCTAAAGTTATTACGTTTGACTTATTATTATTTAATCTAGCCGTTTTAGATAGCGTTGATGGTCAACCTAGTCAACCTAGCCGTTTGGATGATCCGCTCTCCCTATATAATTGGCAACCATGATGTGACTCCTCAACTTGTCCTGACGATGAACCACACTATTTGGTTCGAAACACGTCGACAAAGGTTTTCGACATGTGATTTACCCCGAAACTCTTCTTAATAAATGTTATGGATCACAGAAGCCTCAATTCAACAAGTACTTCAAAGTTCATGATGAAATTAAATAAAACCTCAAAGCAAGGTATTTTTTTAGAAAAATCAAAATTGACTAGCACCTACCGCCCATCAATGGGTCATGTTCATCACGAAAAGAAATTACATTGTATATTTATAGGTTTAGGTAAGGGACATCTTTCCCTATCTATATTTATAGGGAACATCTAGCGAATATTTTCCATTTTGACAAATAACATTTTTAAGGTGTGTTATTTATTTGGTGCGATTCTAATCATGAAAGAGTTATGACTTTTTTCTTTTTTCATTTTTTAAGTAGATTATAGATTATAGATTAGTTATCACTCTTATATCATTTATAACTATTAATGAGTGGATTATCGTAATTTTCAGAAATTTGAGCTTATTTAACCAGAGAAACAAATTGTTTATCAAATTGTTTAAATTAGGATAATTTGATGAATACCATTTTTAACTTTTATCACATTTAAGAGGGAGAATTCTAATCATGAAAGAGTTACCGGTATCAAATTTAGAAAATACCCAACAAATTTACAAAGTTTAATAGAATTATCCTCCTTTAGATAATTTCTATCATTGCCTTATGTCGGCATTCCTGTATGCAGGTAATGACAAACAGGAGATACAAAAGCCTAGAGCACTGGGCAGTAACAAATGAAGAGAGAGCCAGACTTTCTATTGTTGTGTTCTATAATGCCAGTATGGATGCAGAGGTGGCTCCCTCAAGGCTCTAAAGCTTTCCTTTCATGAGTTTTTCCCTATGCATTTTTCATTAGTTGCCTCTGAATTTTCACCGAGAAGCTCCTTGGAGTGATTGTAATGATCCCAAGACGACCTGCCAAGTATACCTATAACTACCAATCTATAACTACCTTCGGTGATCCGATGGTGGAAAATAATTTAATCATCTAACACACAGTATTGACAGCTCCCAAAATGTCATCCAGTAAAGTTATTATCAAAGAATAATGTGGCTTAACAATCTATAACTACCTTCGGCGATCCTATGAAGAAAAATACTTTAACCGTCTAACACACCGTATCAACGGCTCCCAAAAGTACACGATGTCACCCAAGAAATTTGTTTTCAAAGAATAACACCCTAAGGTGTAATAACATTACAATGAGCTACTTTTCCACTCAACCCAAGCTTAAGGGACACTTGTAGGAATTCTTGGTGGAGTTTAACATGTTCATTGACTATAGGCCAGGGTGACTCAATATTGCAACTGATGCCTTGAGTCGGAAGGCACAATTTGTTTCACTTGAGGAGGAAGAGTTACCTACATTAGATAAGAGTCATAATCATGTGATGTAAGAATTGAAAAATGAGATTAAGGAATAATTTTAGGTTGATCCAGCCATAAAGAACATTATGTAGTAGGTGAAGGAAGGTAAGATGAGGAAGTTTTAACTTTGTGATAGATTCTTGTACTTTGGTGAATTATTCTATGTGCCCAAGTAAAGTATTCTCCATAAGGAGATCTTAAAGAAATTTCACGACTTACCTTGAGCTAGTCATCCGTGACACTGTAGGACACTGACATTGTAGGAGAGTGGATACTTTTGGGAGCATATGAAGCAAGATTTATAGGAGTAGAATTAAAATTCTATTGTTGGATGGTTACGACAAGATTATGGTCATGGTTGATCGTTTTTATAAGTATGTGATCTTATACCACTGAATATGCCTTGCAAAATGGGGGAGGCAGTGTGTATGTTTTTTAGGAATGTAGTGAAGTACTGGTGTCTTCCTTTGAGAATTGTGTTGGATAGAGACTCATGGTTCACTGGAAGGTTTTGGATGTCATTATTTAATCTTGTTGGTACATAGTTGCTATATATTTCTAGCTATCATACACAGACAGATGGTTAGATAGAACACAACAATAGACTATTGGAGGACTAATTAGGACACTATGTGAGAGATGATTATGTGAATTGGATAGATTTGGTGGATGTGACATAGTTAAATTATAACTTGCAAAATAATTCAATGATGGACTATAATCCATTCAATTTTATGAACATACAACAAGTCATGATGCGACACTTGGTGATGCATAACTATTATGAGAGAATTCCCTTAGCATTTAGATTCATGAAAAGTTGGAAACATAGGTTGGATTTGCGTCATGTTCGTTTGACTAGTGCATTGAAGAGGATGTAGTGGAAAGATCATGATAGCCATGATGAAGAGTTTATTGTGGGAGATAAGGTCTTCATCAAACTGGGTAGAGATCAATTCACAACATTGTCTGGGATGGATCCATTCTTGATGTAGAGGTTTGAGGGTTTTTTCAAAGTACTTGAGAGGATTAGAGATGTCACATATAGGATGAAGTTTCTCCTTGAAAGATCTGGCTCACTTGATCATCATTCAGTTGGGAAGTCCACTAGAGTAGATGGTTGGGGCTCACTATCATTGTTTGAAGAGGAGAATTAAAACTTTGCTAAGTTCTTTGCTAGAATTGAGACCTTCTTGCCGAGTCTATCCTCCTTGTCCTTCAATTATTCCATGAAAATGATCTTCCTATTGACAGTATGCCCTATTAGTAAGAATTCTTCCCATACGAGTTCTAATATGCCAATAAAGATTAATGTTCTACATGTAATAGGAGGTGCATTCTTTGGTAGAGCTTCCCATGTCAGGTATCCATTAATTAGTTCCATGATCCACTTACCTATCTGGAATGAGCCTCATAGATTGTTGGATCCATTCTTCCACATCAAATATTACTTTTCGGATTACTTTAGGGAAAATTTCTTTGTATCAGGTTGTTACAACTCAAGTTGTTGACTAGGCTCGGGTTTGGTCAATAGAGGGGGAAGAAAGGTTAGGGGTAGGGGAGGGGCCCAATTTTCCTCTTCTACCTCTATGGTGAATATATATATGATGTCTTTCCATGATACAAGGACACCAGGGAGGGAATGAACTTAGTCTAGGATCTTAACACAATGTTTAGATAGGGATGAGAGGCATAAGAGAGATAGTAGGAAATCCTGGAGGGGGGGCATGGAGGATGAATAGGAGGCTAGAGAAGGATAACCCAACTTAATAATAAGTAGGGAACTATCGATAGAGACAAACAAGAGAGAGGTAGGGTGTAAACCAAAGGGAAAAAAGCTCAAATGAAAGTCATAAAAAGCACACATCCCATAATTAGAAGTCCCAAAGAGGTGATAAATAACTAAAATATGATTAATCCATAACTCCTATAGAATGATAATAGAAATTGTCTACAATTAAAGGGTTGTGTAAAACATAAATTATAATTACAATAAACCTAATCCTTCACCAATTTTGCATAAACGAGAGGCACTGCATCCTATGATTAATATTTTCCAACTACAGACTATCATCAATCCTGCATGTAATGGTAGCTCTATCACAAGATTGAAATTGGATTTCCTCCCTTCCAAACTTGTATTATTTGAAAATAGAAAGCCTGTAAAAGGTTGGAAGTGCCCACAAGAAAAAATGGCATGAAACACAATAAATTGTAGCAAGAGCTTCATCCCTCCCTCCTTTATCTCCATTACACCATATTATGTCATGATTTGCTATTACCTTCCTATTAATTGCATAATTATTGTATGAGTTCTCTTGCATTCAGACTTTAGGAGGAATTTTCCTTCACCAGACTCCCATGTAATGAAGGCTATCATCGTAGAATCCTCCCATGAAAAAACTAGATGACCACACATGTGTAGTTGTATGCTAGGTCATGCAGAACACCATTTGGTGTGTGTCGTGCCACCTCATATTAAATATATGACCATCATGTCAAAGCAAGGAGGTCACCCCACTATATTTGCACCAAACTTGGGGAGATTCGTCCATTTTTTCAATTTCCTTGCATATGATTCCTAGTGTTTCAGGTTGAATTTGGAGCTAGTTTTTATCTAGCATATCTACTTTTTAGTGAAAACCTTCATTGGTCATATTATATAGCAAATTATTTCTAGTTCTTCATACATGTGATAGAACATGGGTTGTTATTATTTTTAAGAGGACTTTGATTCTCATTAAGCTTGTTATTAGTCTCCAACTATTAGAGACCTTGGCGGGGATGGACTCTTTTTGCAATTTTCTTTATCATTGGAACAATAGTTGTAGAATCCCCTTCAATTATCAATTTTTGATAGTTAAGATGCTTAGCTATTATTAGACCTTGCTCCAGGGATGAGAGTTCTGCCACATGATTAAAATTAGGGGAATTTTGAGGTATGAACTGGGCCTCCTAAGGAAAGTAATAACCACCGTTGCTGGTTCGAAACGTCAATGAAAAAGAATCCTTATGCGATGTATCCGGAAGATAATCTAAATAATAATGAAACTCGCAGAAACCTCAAAGACAAGATAATAAAATAAAGTTATGAACTTTTGAAGGAAAAGAAAGAAAATTACTTTTTTATTGTATTTTAGGCTTATCTACTTATAATTTTACTCAAAAGACATTTTTATCACGTGTTTTCAAATTTTCTTAGTGTGGGGCTACTCAAAAGTATGAATAATGGGTATTCCTTGGATGCGTAATCAAAGTTTGCATTTAATGAGTGCCCAAACTTGAAATTTGAGTAAAGCTATAAGGAGATAAGTCGAAATTATGATTAAAAATAGTAGTTTTCTCATTTTCCCTCCAAAAAAAGTATCCTTGAGGATGACATCATCATCTTGAATCCTGTTGGTTCTTTTAAAGTTGCTTTGGTTAGTAAATTTTTCATTATGAGGCCCATTTTTTACCTCAAAATTTTCTTAATATGTCATTTCCTAGATTTACCACATAAATGTGGATAATTTTTCCGTGACCATCTCTAAATACCCTTCCAACACTAGCAGGTCCATGATTACCTTTGGAGGCCCTTTGAAAGTTTAATTTTAAGAATACAACCGAAGGTGGTTTCCATTTATTAGGATTTGATGGAATACGCTTGGGTAATGGAGCTTGAAAAATTGTAAAGGATTGGTTGAGCCCCAAAAGTGTGAGAACACATGATTCCTTTGAATTATATTCCCAATCTTGTGCATGCCAAGGGGTTATGAGGATTGTTTCTCTTACCCTTCCCATTACGGAGATCCAAATAATGTCCAAACTTATTGAACATTCCTTGAAGATTCTTTTATTCCTCTCCTTCCATATTTCCCATGTTATAAATCCCGAGAAAAGTTGACGTGCTTTGTTCACTATAACACTTGTAAAAGGTCCATATTTCCATTCTTCAAGTGTTGAATGAGTATTGGTTTTGTTCCGATTTAATTGTATGAAAATTATGGCTAAGTGATCCTATATTTTTGTTACAAATCTATAGTTTTAAATAGATGCTCAATCATTTCTATGCCTTTCTAGTAGAGGCAACATCTAATTGGGCACTAAAAACCCCTTTTTTGGAGGTTGTCCCAGGTTAATATTTTGTTTTGCATGAGAAGCTAGAGGAAGAGGGTCACTTTGTTACAAATTTCAGAGTCTCATATCTTTTTCCATTTACTCCTACTAGGGTGTTCTATGCCAACTAGTAATATGTAAGCCTTCTTTAAGCTGAAAGATCCTTTAGGCCAATGCCCCCATTGAAGGATATCTTTTCCAGATTGGATTTTAATCATTCTGCTTTCCAATTGTTTTGTGATGAATTCTTATTTTTCTAACCATATGTCCACTAGACAGTGTGTGCACTCCTCCCATTTATTCCATTGTTGTAGAAATTTAGGTTGCACCCAATAATGTTGGGGCAACACTTTTCGTTGTGATATTAAATGATTTTTTTAACTCATTCAACTCTCCTTATTTTTCTAATTCAGGATGTTTTTACAAGGAATCTTCCCAAAATAGGGATAAATTTCCATCCATGATTTCCGAGAAACGATGAGCTTGAATCAAATATTTATTCTTCTAGGCTAAATTCCAGAGATAAGATCCCATAATCCCCCCCCCAATTGAATTAACAGACTATCATATGTTCCTGGCATGTATATTTCCTTCCATACTTTACTCCATTAAGATTATGAGATTTTAAGCCATCACCACCAAGTTTTGGCTCCTAATGATTGATTGAGGATTTACAGGTCTCTCAGTCCCAAGCTCACGAGCTTCTTAGGATAACATAATTTTTTCCCAAGCAATAAGGGCCCATTTTTTTCCTGTTTAGCTCCCCCACAAAGGAAGGATCTCTTTATGTTTCTCATTTTTTCCAAAATGGATTTAGGGGTTTCCAAGGTTGAGAATAGGTACATAGTGATAGTTTGCAAAAATGATTTAAGAAAAATAAGTCTACCAACAAGTTTGAGTGTTCTAAAGGTCCATCACGATAGTTTTTTCTCCATACTTTGCAGGACCTCTTCCCAAACTTTTATTTGTGAGAGGATTTTCTTGCAAGCATGACTCCAAGGTATTTGGATACAAGGGAGCTTCTTTTACACCTATTGATATTGAGATGTTTATTTATATGGATATAGGGGTATTGAAAAAAAATATTTTAGGCTCAAACATTTTAGGAAACCAAAACCAAGATGTAGGAACATTTTAGGGTTCTTTTGCCTTTGAGTGGAATATGCACACCATAAGTAGGCCTTTTGCAATGGAAATGTGTTCTAAGTTATAAGCATGGTCAAGGGGTAACTAGTGACCTTAATCCCTAAGTAAAAATTCTTGATATTGATCACCATGAACAACACCTAGAAACATTGACTTAATCCCTCTATAAGGATTCTTTCACATCTAAGTTGATTAATTCATTGGACTTAGGCATCATGGATAGGTCTCAAGTCAATTGTTACAGTCAAGGGAAGGAAATAGGAGTCTCTATCCCTAAACCTTTCTTCTTAAGATCAACCACCATGGATAAGTTCTTGAACCACCACATTAGACCTTTGTTAGTTACCAGTTTCCTCCAAGTCTCTAATTGGCACCATGATTAGGTTAGTTGCACAACAAGAATGGGTATAGAGCTCTAACCAAGGTTATGAGATGAAAATAACTATCATATAACCAAAATGATGCTTCCTAGTCTAAATCACCATGGAAAACACCTCTAATTGCTAAAATATTATATCATTTAGGAACCTTTGGAGTATGAGTGGCTTATCATGGGACATTATAATGCTTTTATTAACAATGATGGGTCTTTGTATCTTATCAATTGTTAAGGAAGCATAACAAGGGCCTTAAGAATTTACCAAAGCTTCTAAGGCTTAAGCATGATGAAAGATGAATTGAAACACCATATAGGACCTTTATATGAGATCGTTGGCCTTTAAGTGGGAAGTGGCTACCATTAATTGGTTTTGGGTAGTAGTAATGGTGCTAGGGCCTAAACCATGGTTAAAGAGGAAAACAAGAGCCTTACATAGGAAAATTAATATTGTATACTTCAAGCACTATGATTAAGGTGTCCAACCAAGACACATGCATTCTTTATGGTGTTCTTGACCCCAAATAATGTTTTAGGTACCATTTGGTAGTTCTACATAAAGGGGATGGACCTAAGGGCCTTCACCATGCGTAGTTATGAATTTATGCAATAGGGATATATATATTAAAAAAATATTGGTGGAATTACCTCTTTTCCTTTACATTTTTTGATAATTTGGGTTCTTTAGTTTTAGCTTCATATTGACAAACCTATTGGATCAACCTACTGTTAGAAACAATGGAAACCAGGACACTACTAAGAGGGGGGGTGAATCAGTAGTGTGGCCAAATTATACAATTTCACAAATTAACTTTTCAATCACTTTAGAAATTCATTCATAACACAACATAATCATGTAAAATATAAAATTACATGCACGTGAGAAACGCATATACACAAGGCATCAATCTTCTTTTCATTACAGGCTTCAACTTGAGTACATCATGGCCCCACAAGCTAAAACTTATAGGTTTATCAATTGCTACTGAAATGAACTCATATCCCTGTTGGTTTATCAACTACCACTGAAAGGGACTGTTGCCCCTACTCATTTAACAATACCCACTGGAAGGGACTCTTGCCCCTACTCATTTACCAATATCCACTGGAACGAATTCTTGCCCCTGCTTGTTTGCCAGTACCCAGTACCCACTAGAAGGGACTCTTGCCCCTGCTCATTTATTAGCCTTTGCTGAAATGGAATGCTTCCCTTGAACATTTAATAACACCCACTAGAAGGAGCTAGTATCCTTGATATGCAAGCTAACACTTGTTGGTCATGTTGATCCATATTTCATCCATTTTCATACTAGAACCAAGAGACCTCTTACCTCATAATCAAACAAATTATGCTCACTGCAACTGCTCACCAAAGCCACCATATAAACACCTTCAATAATTTCACATTACTATTGCAAACATCTTCAACAATATCTAATTACTGATGCAAAAAATGACCACTTTAACCAATATGTCATTACTGAACACATCATACACCAATTACCAAGCTCTATACAATAGTAACAATTTATGAAAAACACCTTTCAGATACCCAGATTGGTCTTTGATTCACCCTTGATGCATATCACTATAATGCATCATGACGCACCAACAATTCTCAAACACATTTTGAAATTGCCACCCCCTTGAATTTTGTTGCCCGTATTTTGCTTTTAAAGAATTCTAGATTGATAATTTTGAATTGATCTTTAGTTATCTTGCTGTCAAATCTACTGCATGAATTAATTTTTTTTTTCCTTTTTCTTGTTAATTTTATTCCTCTGACTGTTCACCAAGTTTTTTACTCCACTACTTTTGCTCAAAACTCAAACTTCGAGTTTTCTACCTTTTTCCTGCTCATTTTTGCAATTCTGGTTCTTAATAGGCTTTAGCCGCATGGTTTGCTATTTTTGTCTGCAGTTATTTTGGCATAACTTCCAATTTCGTTGCCAACTCATTCATGCACTTTATCACATTGTTGTGTTTTGTGCCACTTAATTGTTACTTACCAAAGCTGTCGACTCATTCATGCATTTGCATTCCGCTGTGTTTGACTCTGACTGCTGGATGTGCCACTTGAGCTAGAACTTTGTTGTTCATGTTGCTATTAGACTCTAATCGTGCCAATGCATATTTCCATGCCATTCCACATGGCCTTTTAATATGTTTCTTATTGTTCGTGCGAAAGCCCAAAGGCTCTGTTAATTGTATAACTGTCAAATTTTCCTTTAAGCCCATTTTCTTTAGCACCTTCCTTTTTATGCCATAAAATCAGGTCTTCAAGACCACCAGCTTAGGCCCTGGGCACTAAGCCCTTTTAAGCCCTATGTGGGCCAAAATTTTGTGTTAATGGCTTTGTGCCATTGGTTTATTTCTACATGAAATAACCAAACACCAACCCAAAGGTCGACACTCCTTTGTTTCTACGCGAAACATTCCAAGGAGTTAGTGCTCAAACTGCTCCTGAAGCCTCCACAACTCTTTATATATTTGTGCCCTTAGTTTCTACCTATGGAATAGGGCCACGTGCGTGCGCTTAGCCTGTATCCCCCAACATACCGGTGCATTGAGTTTGCACACCACAATTAACCCGCTAGGGTTTCACCCCCTGGTTGACGTGTCTAATGGGAATCGCCTGACACTTCTCTTGATTAGTTATTGTTGTGTCGCCGTGGACCGGTGCTTACTGCTCGACACCTCCACTATGTGCCCATTTTATACCCTAAAAGTATCATCCTTATAGGATTTCATGTCCTGTGGGGTCCTCCTGACACTCTTCTCATTGGATGACTGCTTTTGTGTTGTAAGTGTCGACATGTCCTAGCTCCCACTGCCCAACATCACTTCTTGCACACTTATTTAAATCTTCCAGGATGATCCCATTAGGATCATGTCACGCTAACATCACCATGGGCACTTGGCACCTTCAAAGTGGTGACATGTGTCACCCAAAAACAACCCACTTGGGTATAAGAAAACACAAATCTACATGCCATGTGTCCACCTCTTATTGGATGGTGTAGACATCATCATTGTTGTCATATAGGACAATCACATGCTACCACCTATCTTCTATTCGAGGAGAGAGAAAGGGTCCCAAGGTCTTATTATTGCAACCAATTCCTTTGTTAATTTAATTTATTTTATTTTTCCTAAAACCACTAGGTTCAGGCACTTCTATCCTCGACACCACTCCTGAGTGAATTGTGGTTTTAGGAGGAGTAACTAAGGGGAGGTTCTCCACCATTGATCTACACAATCAACAGTATGGGAAACCAACTCTCATGACCACCACGCCTATTTAAAGGGTCATCTCACGTGTTGTTGGAAAGATGCCACATGGCCGGGCACTTTACCATTTTGTTCTTCTTCCAGGCCAATGCTCTACTACGCTGCAACTTTATTAAAACTTTGGGTTTACCCTCAGCGGGATGAGCTATCAGAGTGAGCACCTCCCACTCGAACCTCATCGGTTGGCTCTATTGTTTTGTCACGGCACTTAACTTTTGTGGCATATTTGAATCCTCCAGGGTGAACTTGCTAGAGTACAACTGCCAAGATGGCATCATCCCGCTTCATTTATGGCCAATAAAAATGGTTCCTGCTACTGTTCTATTTGCCACATCTGCCCAGATCTTTGTATAGAGGCTCCAACAACGTTTCCGCCAAGTTTGGCACTTAAGCCAGCTTTTTCTATGTGCCAAAGGCTCACCCAAACACCTTTAACTTTGCAATATTTGACTTGGGGGCATAGAACTTTGACTAGCCCTATCTCATCATTTAGGAGGCCATTTTCGGTCTTCTATATACCTTTGGAAATATCTTCTACATCTCTATCCATTTGAGTGGTTTCCATATACTCTTGAGATGATATGCTTCTCTAAAATTGGCTCCAAAGCCTCTACACCTTTCTGCTAATTGCCTTTACCTTGTACTCTTTTCCATTGCATTTGCCTTTTCTTTTTTTGTTCCACCCGTTGACATCAATGGAAAAATATTTCCAACATTCTCCCCCTTTGGCATTGATGGAAAAACCAACTTCAAACAAAACACCCTTTTCTGTGTTAACATAAATTATCTCCTTTGAGATTTCTGGTTTTAGTACTATTGTTAGTATTGTTGATGTGCTTGATCACCATTATTTATCATTTTATCCTTGGTTTGATCATTATAGATATCCCCTTTTTGTTTTTATGTTGTATTACTAGATATCTCTTCCCCTTTGAAATAAATGGCAAAGACACTAACATGCTCCCCCTGTCAACAATCTCCCTTTATCTTTTGATCTTATGGACTTGTCAACTTCTTCGTAAGCTAAAAAAATCAGATTCCTCTCATATGATCCAAGCAACTTCCCTTCTGTCCTGTTAGTATTGTTGATGTGCTTGATCACCATTATTTATCATTTTATCCTTGGTTTGATCATTATAGGTATTCCCTTTTTGTTTTTATGTTGTATTACTAGATATCTCTTCTCCTTTGAAATAAATGGCAAAGACACTAACATGCTCCCCCTGTCAACAATCTCCCTTTATCTTTTGATCTTATGGACCTGTCAACTTCTTCGTAAGCTGAAAAAATCAGATTCCTCTCATATGATCCAAGAACCTTCCCTTCTGTCCTGTTAGTATTGTTGATGTGCTTGATCACCATTATTTATCATTTTATCCTTGGTTTGATCATTATAGATATCCCCTTTTTGTTTTTATGTTGTATTACTAGATACCTTTTCCCCTTTGAGATAAATGGCAAAGACACTAACATGCTCCCCCTGTCAACAATCTCCCTTTATCTTTTGATCTTATGGACCTGTCAACTTCTTCGTAAGCTGAAAAAATCAGATTCCTCTCATATGATCCAAGAAACTTCCCTTCTGTCCTGTGAAGAAGATTGAATAGAAGGGAGAGGAGTAATTACTCCCTAATATTTTCCTTAAGCAAGAAAGAGTAATCTCTTGCTGAAACAACACATGCTTGTGTAGCTGAGCAACGGAAAATTAACTTCTTTTAGTTTGAGTCTCATCTAGGATTACATTCATAAAAGTGCCTACCTAGACACATACACCTAACCTATAGCAATAATAAAAACCTTTCCTATGCATGAAACCATCAATTTTCATCTGATGAGCAATAAAATACAACACTTACAAGTGTTTATTTGACAAGCATAGAGGGAATCTCACCAATGCACAACTAAACAACTCACTTGTATTTCACTTGGCAGACTTCTAATGACATTAGACTCACGATGATACGTTTGATTCATCAAGAACCAATCATATAAATTAGGACTCATTTACCAACACTTGGACTTACAATCTCATATTGACAACATTAACACCATAATATCACAAAGAGTCTAATGGTTGTAAATACCAATTGATAGTGCATATGATACCAATTTAAAATGATTCCAATTGTTGAATTGATGCCAGTGGTAGAAATTGTTGAGCACTTGATAACATAGTGATATCATCCTCTGATCATGCTTCTTTCACCAACAAATCTAATGTATGATACCAATTACCAATTAGAACAACTTCATAATAGTTAATCCATTAGTATCATATTATCAACTCAAGATATTAGCCTCTGTCATACAACACACAACTGATACCAATTGTCAATGCATAATATAATACTAAAATATTGACTTGAGTATACCTCCCATGTGTCAATTCTCCCTCTTTCTCTTAGGAATATGTAAACAATACTTGCTAAAGAAACTTCAACGATAAACAAATCATCACCATCTACACATACTCAAACTACTGATTGATTTGAAAATAAAATTCAATCAAACACAGTCCTTAGTAATCAACATAAAATGGCATACTTCCCTTTATCCTTCAGATGAAATCCTTGGTATGTTCTGCCTGATCCTTGTATTTGACCTTTCTGGCTTCCCTGAATCTAACCCCTTCTTTTCAATGAAAATGAACAACAGATCTAATCCCCTTGAGTAGATTATCTTCCTTTTTCTTCCACACTTGCATATATGTTGAATTTTCTCAACACCATGAGCTAGTTTCCTGCACTGATATGCTTGATTGGGTTGATTTTTTCCATTTCCCAAGCATACATACCTTTGTTTCTCTTCTATATGACTGTATTCCTTTGAAGATCTTTCAGGGCTAATGCTGCTTCTTTTAAGTTTTTTCATTAGGGGAATTTTGAGGTCTAAAATTGGCCTCCTAAGAAAAATGTACAACTAAAATGAACTTTATAAGAACCAATAGGATTCAAGACGATTATGTCAACCATGGGGGATGATTCACCTTGGAGTAAAAAAGTAAAAAGTTAAAAATAAAATAAAAAAAAATAAAACTACTTTTTCAACTTATCTCCCTAAGGTTTTACTCAAATTTCGAGCGGGTTTACTTGTTCGATGAAAAATTCGATTCCTCATCCAAGGAGTACCCATGTTGCATACTTTCAATGGACCCCTCTACACCAAAAAAGAGAAATACATGAAAAAATGTGATTGCAATAACATTTTTTCATGTATTCCTCATTTTTTGTGTAGTAGGGTCCATAGAAAGTATGCCACATGGGTACTCCTTGGATGTAGAATCAAATTATACATCCAACGAGTGTTGCTGCTCGAAATTTGCTTAAACCCACATGGAGATAAGTTGAAAATACGAGTTGAAAAAATAGTTTTTTCTTTTTTCCCTCTAAAATTTGATGATGTAATCTAATCTTATTTTATTATTTTCACTATTATTTTATACTTTCCTTAGAAGACCCATTTTAGACCTCAACATTCCCCTATTGGAGTTTGTGCCTATTGCAGGTTATATAGGAGTGATCAACCACAAGAATTTGAGAGACTGAATCTTCAAAATAAAACACTGTTTTGTGCTACCTTCATGCACCATTCAATCTTCCTTTCTTTTTGGTGTTAGAATATCTCATGCTCTCAACATGATCCGTACCTCTATTTTCAGTATTCTGAAAAGATAATTTCTTGCTAGATTTGCATGCAACTACTTTATGCCCAAAATTCTTACACCTATAGCATTCAACATTGTTCAAGAAGGGGGGAAAGGAACTAAACTTCTTAACAAAGCTTGTGTTTGTCCAATTTCTTGGACTCTAATTCACTCTCTTGCTACTATTGGGCCACTGAAAATATTTCCTATAAGAGGGAAAGGCTCTTTGTACTTGGCTGGTCAAATTTCTCTTAGCAACTCATGGCTGTCGCTGAAATAACACATCCATATTTTGTAGTTGCGCCTTATTTTTCCTCTTTAGACACTTGGAGGCAAAGTGCCCTGCATTGTTTCCATAAAAACATATAATGGGATGTATACCTTTTTTTTTTTTATTTCTCGAAGTATTTTGGTCTCCTTGGTGTTGCATTACTGCCGAGTAACTTTCACCTCTATCTATTATCTTAGCTTGAGGGGAACAATGGCTGGTATGAATCCCCTTCAATGCTCAAGAATTCTCTACATGAAACTAATATTCATCAACTTCTCTTTTAATGCTCTATTCTCCTTCTCTATATCAATATTGTTGGCTTTTATATTCTTGATCCCCTTAAGAGCTGATATGAGTTGCGTCTTCAAATAGATATTTTCATCAAGATATTCCAAGTCAATAGAGAAGCAAATGGATTCAAAACAAGTTTCTATTTCACTCTCAAAAATTTGTTCCCTTGCTGACTCTAGGGATTCTTTTACTGATACGTGAGATGACCTTTCTTCCTCTTCACTAGAGGTGGACCCATTGTCTTCTTGACCAATTTCTAGATCTGCTATCACTATTAAGGTAGCTTTATCTTCATTACAACTTGATGACAAACTCTTACTTTCACTAGTACTTGTAGCCAAGCAGTTTGAAGATAAATTGTTTATTGTTCTACAATAACAATAAAACAATAACTTACTTGCAGTTTGCATCTTCTCTGGGTGTTAATCATCGACTTAGCCTATTGATACAGTATAATCATCACCTGATTCATGATCTTCAATTCTCTTTGAATATTTGACTACTTCATCCTCCATGGAAATCCTCTTGACATCACATGCAACTTGCATGTCTACTTCATAGATGGACTGCAATTTGTCCCATATCTCCATGGCAGTTTTAAAACATATTAATTTTTCAATATCTGACTTAGACAACCCTCTCATGATTTTCTTCTCAGCTTGTCTATCAAACTTATCATTTATTAATCCATACTCCACAGATAGGGATACATCCATATCAAGAGCTTGCAAGAAGATTCTCATCCTTACCTTCGAAGTTGTATAATTTGAGCCATTCAAAAATGGAACTCCATCTAAGGTAATCCAATCCTGGTTCTCCATGATCCCTGATCTTCCTTCTAGTTGTTAAACTGATCCCAAAGGACACTGGATTTAATACCAATTTTTAGAAACAATGGAAACCATGACGCCACTGAGAACGGGGGTGAATTAGTAGTGTGGCCAAATTATACAATTTCACAAATTAACTCTTCAATCACTTTATCAATTTATTCATAACACAACAAAATCATGTAAAATATATCATTATATGCACATGAACAACATATATACACAAGTCATCAATCTTCTTTTCATTACAAGCTTCAACTTGAGTACATCCTGGCCCCACAAGCTACCACTTGTAGGTTTATCAACTCCTACCCATGATATGAATGCTACCACTTGCTGGTCTTGTTGATCCATCTTTCATCCATTTTCATACTAGAACTAAGGTACCTCTTACCTCATAATCAAACAAATTCTACTCACTACAAATGCTCACCAAAGCCACCATAAAAACACCTTCAACAATTTCACATTACTGATGCAAACACCTTAAACAATCTCCGATTACTTATGTGAAACATCACCACTTTCAGAAATTTGTCATTACTGAACACATGATGCACTAATCACCAAGCTCTATACACCAACAACAATTTCTGAAAAACACCGTTTTAGATACCTAGATTGGTCTTTGATTCACCCTTGATGCATATCACTATCAAGCATTATGCTGCACTAACAACTCTCACACACATTCTACAATACTATTGCCACCCCCTTGAATTTTATTGCTCGAATTATGCTTTTAAATAATTATGTACTGATACTTTTGAATTGATCTTTAGTTATCTTGTTGTCAAATTGTTGCATGAATTAATACATTTTTTTTTTCTTTGGCCTATGACTGTTCAGCAAGTTTTTTTATTCCACTATTGTTGTTCGAAATTCAAACTCTAAGTTTTCTGCTATTTTCCTGCTTATTTTTGCAATTTTGGTTCTTAATAGGTTTTAGTTGTGGTTTGCTATTTTTGTCTACAGTTATTTTGGCTTAACTGCCAATTCTATTGCCAACTCCTTCATGCACTTTAGCACTCTTGTGTGTTTTGTGCTACTTAACTCTTACTTACCAAAGCTTCTGACTCATTCATGCATTTGCATTCTGTTGGGTTTGGCTCAAACTACTAAATGTGCCACTTGAGTTAACACTTTTCTATTCATGCTGCTATCAGGGTATAATCATGCTAAATCATCTTTTGATTCTAGGCCACATGGCCTTTTAATATGCTGCTGACTATTCATGCCAAAGCCCAAAGGCTTTGTTAATCGTATAGCTATCGAATTTGCCTTTAAGCCCCTTTTATTTAGCACCTTCCTTTTTTTCGCCACAAAATGGGTCTCCGCGAACACCAGCTTAAACCATGGGTGCTAAGCCATTTTAAGCCCGATGTGGGCCAAGACCCTATGTTAGTGGCTCTATGCCATTGGTTTATATCTATGAGAAATAACCAAACAATAGCCCAAACATTGACGTTCCTTTTTTTCTATGTGAAACAATCCAAGAAGCCGACACTTAGCCGCTCCTGGAGGCTCCGTGAATCTTTATATCTCCATGTCATTGGTTTCTACCTATGGCATAGGGCCATGTGTGGGTGCTTAGCTCATAGTCCCCAACATCCTGGCACATTGAGTTTGCACACCATAATTAACCCGTCAAGGTTTTACCTCTGGGTTGACGTGTCCCGTGGGAACTATCCGATGCTTCTCCTGATTGGTTTCCACTTTGCCATCATGGCCTAGTGCCTGCTGCCCGACGCCTCCACTAAGTGCCCATTTTATACCCCACCGAGATCATCCTTACGGGATGTCGTGTCTTGTGGGGTCCTCCCGACACTCTTCTCATTGGATGACCATTTTCATGTTGTTAGTGTTGATGTGTCCCAACTCCTGTTGCCTGATAATACCTCTTGTACACTTATTTAAATATTTTGGGTTGATCCCACTGGCATGAAATCATGCTGACATCACCAAGGACACCTAGCACCTTCAGAGTGGTGACACATGTCACCCAGAAACAACCCAGTTGGGTACCCAAAAATGCCAAATTTGCATGCCATGTGTCCACCTCTTATTGGATGGTGCTAATATCATCATCCATGCCAAGCGCATCCTGGCACCTGTCTTCTATTGGAGGAGAGAGAAAGGGTCCCAAGGTCTTGGTTCTACGACCAATTTCTTTATTAATTTGTTTTTCCAAAAGCCGCCGAGTTCAAGCACTTTTCTCCTTGACACCACTCTTGAGTGAATTGTGGTTTTAGGAGGAGTGAATTTAGGGTGGTTCTCCATTGTTGATCTACGCAATCATCAATGTGGGAAACCAACTCCCATAACGAACATGTCTGTCTAAAGGGTCGTCTCAAGTGCTATCAGAAATATGCCATGTGTCCTGAAGCTTTGCCCTTTTATTCTTTTGTCGGGCCGACGCTCTACCACACTACAACTTTGTTAAACCTCTGGGCTAGCCCTCAATAGGCTAAGTTTTCAGAGTTGGGACCTCTCACTTAAATCTCATTCGTCGGCTCTGTTGCCGTGTCCCAGTGCTTAACTTTTGTGCCATATTTGAATCCCACGGGGTGAAATCGTTGAGGTGCAACCGTCAAGATGGCGTCATACCACTCCATCTATGGCCAATAAAAATGGTTCCCACTACTGCCCTATCCGCGACATCTGCCCATAGCTTTGTGTAGAGGCTCTACCAACCTTACCGCTAAGTTTTTCACTTAAGACAACTTTGAATACGTGCCAAAGGCTCACCCAAACACCTTTAACTCTTCAACCTTTGAATTAGGGTCATCGAACTTTGACTGGCCCTATCTCCCGATCTAGGAGGCCATTTTCGATCTTCCATATACCGTTGGAAATCTCTTCCAGAGCTATATCCACTTGAGTGATTTCCATATGCTCTTGAGATGATCTTCTACTCTAGAATTATCTCCAAATCCTCTGCACCTTTCTGCTGATTGCCTTTACCTTGCACTCTTTGTTATTACCTTTGTCTTTGCTTTTCCTATGCTTCCTGTTGACATCATTGACAATGTATTTCCAACACCTACATAAATAAAAACACATCCATTTTCCCAATTCCCTATTCTTATCCTTGTTTTCAATGACGTATAAAATATTATCCAAATACTCAATAACTAAATCACACATGGTTTATACATTTTTATAGTATTTAGATTTTAAAAATACACATTATTTAATAAAAAAATATTGTTTTGTATTTTTAATGATTTTTATCTGTAAATATATCATAATTTTGAAATACAAAAGATTCTTTTATTTCTCCCACAAATTCTTATATCCTTTCCCATCTAGAAAACAAATTATATGATTTGAAACTATATACATAAAACTACACACTTAAAGTGGGCCTAGAGTATGCCCTAAGACTACTTCTACTTGTGTAAGAGCTTGTTTTCCTCAGACATAAGGAATCAGGTTAACAACTCAGGACCCAGAGGCATTTGACAGGAGTGAAACCCCACCTTGTTAAATTGTAGCAGGAAAATGATTCATTTGAATTCTGCCTTAGTCAAATGGAGAAATTCGAATTTCCACGTCAACATGATGACTTGAGTTGCAATTAGCAGGAGTGACATGGCCAAGTCACTTAGTTAAGTTAGTCAATTCAAGTTTCTGGGAAAGAAGTAGAGTTGTGCATGAGTTGGTTGTTATTATCTAGTTTTCTAGTGGATTTATATAGTGAAACTCAGTTATCTGAGCTCTAGTCATGAATATAGTCAATAGGAGTTCAATTGAGTAGTTGTAATTGTTGTTAACTCATTGATCTCTCAGTTAACTAATAAATTTACTAAAATGAGCCCTATTCATGCATGCATATCGAATTGCTTAGTTTAGTGGAGGAAAAATTCATAATTGTTTTTATTATTGTATGCTAGTGAGTGTATAGAGTTTGCATGTAGCAGGTGAGCTAATTTCCTTAGGAATTCTACAAGAAAATAGGAGCTCTTACTATTCTTTAGGAGTAGGAATTATGCAAGGAAATAGGAGGAAACGAGAGGCCTATTTTGACTAAGTATTGGCCATAGAAGACTCATGAGGAGATTAGTATTGCAGTGTAGATTGAGCTTCAAGGATCGAAGCAATCATTATAATAGATCAATATTCCCATATAATATAATACAAACAAAGGAGGGTTTTTTTCTAGTTGGGCTCCCAAGTAAAATATTGTGTTCATTGTGATTGAATGATTGCATGTGTTCCTATTGTATGTTTTCCCTTCTACAGATTGAGTAGAAGAATTTCGTGTCTATTATTTTTAGTCTAAATTCATTAGCAACTGCAAATTTCGAGTTATTTCTAGATGTTGTCAGAGCTATTGAAAAATACATAGATACCAAGTTCCTAATCTTCTCTCTAAAAAATTTCAAATAATAGATTTGTGGTACAAGAATAATGTTTTCTATGGATTGAGGCTCGAGTATGCATTGGAGAGCACTTCAAATTTCATAGCTTGGAAAGATAGAATGTAATTTGTGTTGGATGACAATGGAGTATTGGAGTACACACAAACTGATAGGAAAAAACCAACAACATTATATGCATAATAACTAACTCAGTGGAAGAAAGATACTACAAAATCCAGGAGGATTATCCTAGAGGGAGTCAGATACCATGTGGTTTCGATTTTGCATGGCAAGAAAACTGCTTATGCAATGTGGAAAAACATCATAGAGTTATTCGAAAGCAGCAGTGATGCTAGGAAATTTGCATTAAAAGATAATATCAGGAACATCCGAATGTAGAAAAATGAAACCATTGTTCAATACCTATCGAGATTCACTTAGGTCAGAGATGAACTTGGAGGAGTAGGAGAGTCTATGCCACCATCTGATCTTTTGAGCTTAACACTCCCTAGTAATCCGAAGACCTGGTTCAGTTATCATGATTCAGTTGATGGAAGAGACAAGCTCCCAAATTGGGAGAGACTTTTGTTTGACTTGGTGTAGGAGGATATTATAAGAAACACTAGAGATGGAGTCTCATCCAGGTCTGATAAAGAATAAGATTGTGCCATAATTGGCAAAGGAGATAATGTCAAAGGCAAGAAGGCCCAAGGCAAGGAAAAATCCAGCCAGAACCATGGCAAGAAGAAAGACCTCAGTAAAATCAAATGATTTCACTGCCATGAGTATGGACACTATGCGACCAAGTGTCCACATAAAAAATATAGTAGGGAATCTACATAAACAATAGGAGGAGATGATCTCACATCACAATTCAATTTGGATTTCACCCTCATTGCTTGCATGGCAAGCACAATAAGAGGGAGTGAGTGATACATAGACTTTGGTGCTTCATATGATATGACATGAAACAAATAGTTCTTCAACAACCTAGAGGAGAAGGACCTACCATTACCCATAGAGCTTGGAGATAATGGGAGATATAGTACTAAATGGATTGACACTACCACCTTTAATAGGGATTCAGGTTTTCATCTTCACCTAAAGAATGTAATGTATGTGCTTGGCCTGAAAAAAATCTAGTTTCTATAGTTGTACTTGAATACAAAGGATATGATGTGGTGTTTAGTAGGTTGAGGGCATATCTGAAGCATGTTTCTACTAGACAAGTAAAACAAATTGGCGTGTGAGTTAAAAATATCTACAAGTTAGAGGTATATATTCGCCATGCATAACTATACCTCTAACAGTGAGGTGGGGCAATGTAAAGCCTTAGTCCTAAAGTTGCTAAGATTTGGGCAGGGTCCATAGGAGAGCAGTTGGAGTTGCAATACACTCTTTTAATGGATCATTACCCTTTCTACAAGGGCCCATGATATTCAATAGTAGAAGGATAAGTTTTAGTTGATGCAGTTAGATATTGACTGACAGTTGTAGAGGCTAGTAGTAATCAGAGACCCATGATACAATTGTAGCTCAAAGAAACAATTGATTTAATATTTTGGATGCTTCTCAGTTGCAATTGTTATAGTAGCATCAACAATGGCAAGAGGGAGTGTTATTTTTGTTATAATACATTTCTACATAGGAGCAAGATTGGTGTTGTGCAAAACTTTTTTCTTGCTAAGAGGGAGTGTTAAATTGTAACAAGAAAAGAATTCATTTGACTTGTGTCTTAGTCAAGTGGAAAAATTCAAATTTCCACATTAGAATGATGACTTAATTTGCAGTTAGCAGGAGTGACATGCTTGTCACTTAGTTAAGTCAGTCAGTTCGAGTTTGTGGGCAAGAAATATAGTTGTGCATGAGTAGGTTGCTATGATCTAGCAATCTAGTGGAGTTATAGTTATTTAAACTCAGCTATCTGAGCTCTAGTCATGAATAAAATTAGTAGGAGTTTAGTTGAGTAGTTGTAACTGTTGTTAACTCATTAATCTCTCAATTAACTAGTCAATTTACTAAAAACATCCCTATTCATGCATTTTAACACCATAAACAAATCTTATACAAAAATATGCAAAATAAATGAAATAATAAAACAAAAATGATTATTTATAACACATAACTATGGTGGAGTATTTCTTAATGGCGCGCTTATCTAATTTGATCATTTTAATTTAATATAACGCAGTGTACAAGGTATGTTATGTCTTGTATTTAATTTTCACATGGTTCCACTTGCAGTTTTATGTGCATGACCAGACTCTTGTTTAAATGCTTCTGGAACATTGATACACGTGGCATAACCATGGTTGATTCCACTGCATCTATCCAACAAAGAGTTAAGCTTGCCTGCAACAATTGGCCTGGTTCTCTCCCATTGATATTTGGTGGGTGATTTGATGGTGGGGAGGGTTTATGATTTTTCCCACTAACCACCTCACCATGTTCAGCCGGCTATGGAGCCATTTGCTGTTGGTGGCTTGAGGTTTTCGTTGTGCTACGCCTTTGGGTTTTAGGTCGGCTCATGACCACTTATAATGTGTGCAATGGTGATATTTGTCAACCATTCACTGGAAGGTATCCTAAACTACTTGACCTTATGCTATTTTAGTTTTCTACACTATATGAGCTTGATTTCCGCTTCAGTCTTTCATCTAGTTCGGTGTTTAACTAATGGCTTCCACTGTCCAGGGGTGGCTCAATGGCTTTTCGATCCTGTGGAAGGTAGCTAGGTCCATGGACAATTTCTGGAAGGTAGGAAAGCTATCTATTTTATTTATGTCTTTCACGTTTTTGCTATTGACAGTTTTGTGCGGATCTCTTTGCACCATTTCAACTAACTGTTAATTCCACTAGATTGAAGGTGGACCACCAACTATTGGAGTTCTTCAGTCTCAGGTACAATGGCCACCCTCTCGACATTCTTTCATACTTGTTTACAAGCAGGTTTATACTTCTAACAGACTATGTGGTCACCGTCGCTTGCTTACAAGTATTATATTGTAACCAACATGTTATTCACACGGTTAATGACAACGCTGTTTGTCCTTTAAAGAGATTATGGACCTCTGTGGGTGTTTTACAGGTTGGCAAACTCCTCCCTGGTTTCCTAGTTTTAATAGATGGTTGTATGGTAAATTACTAGGTGAAAGAAGGTTCTTCCTAGCAGAGGTATACGCCGAATTTTTTCTTAACTAGAATTTTGTTCGGGTGACTATATGCATTAGTTATGTTTTGCGCACATCATTTATTTTTGATTCAAAACTGCTTATGTAAATTTGACCGAGAGTTAGACTGGGTATTTTCTCTGAAAGAGATTTGAACAACGTTGCTCTATTTATGCATGTATCTTGTTAAAGTTCCATATTTGAGGGTTTTGGGTTTAAGTAAGACCTTGACATATTTAAGGCCGTTGAGCCCGTTTTACTGTTGTGGGCATATGTTTAAGTTTTAAGGTTGCAATCTATTCAGTCCTTAGCACAAATGTTTTGTTTCCCTGTATTGATATATATATATCATTACTTTCTGGTTCTCGTAGTCTATAATGACTGATAAACTCATTTCTATTTCCTTTTTTTTTTAAGTAACAGTTTGGATGAACAAACAATGATTTCTTATTTATTTAACTTATTTCTCCTTTTTTCTATTCAAGATTCCGAACTTGCTATCATATATGTGATTTTTTTTTATAGTTTCAAGGATTCATGTGTATCTGTTTATTACAGTGAAGTAACTTTATCACACATTTCTTATGAAATTTACAGGATGCTCTTTGGAATAGAAGTGATTTAAATTTGCTTTCTGTTCTAAATTCACTTTTATGGTACTGTTCTCCTTAATTTATTCTGTCAGTCAAACGAATAATTTTCATATTCAATTATTAATTCCTAAATATAAATCTGAGTTACTTATCTGTTTAATACTTGCAACATGCAACTCCGATCTTGCCTGGAAAGTCTCTCCTCCCAGCCGCAAGCCTGGAAATCACGTCAAGATTCTCCCCCAAGAACTTTCTTCTCTTCATAGTTAGGGTAAGTCCAGCTACAGTCGGGTACCTTGGGCCTCAGGACTCATTGTCTAGCCTTAAGTCTTGTACCTTGCAGACTGTCTTCGAGTATTTTCCTCTCTAGACTCTTTCTCCATCTATATCTCCCTCCCAGGGGCAGATGGGTAATTCTTTCTTGGTAACTATTTATTTTAACTATTGCAAACAATTTTTATTTATGTTAAAATATCTGAACTCCTAGTTATCCATTAATTAGGTAACCAAATGTATCCTGGGCTTCCAGCCTCAGTCATTTATCATTTTAACAACAAAAAGTAAGAAAATTAATGCAATAAAACATAAAATAAAACTTAGTAACCACAGTAATTTTTATGCAGCTTGGGGTGTTACATGCATGCAATTTGAATTGCCTAGTTGAGTGGAGGGAAAATGAATAATTGTTTTTATTATTGTATGCTAGTGAGTGTACAGAGTTTGCATGTAGCAGGTGAGCTAATTTCCTCAGGAATTGTGAAAGAAAATAGGAGCTCTTCCTATTCTTTAGGAGCAATAATTATGCAATGAAATAGGAGGAAGTGGGACGCCTATTTTGGATAAGTATTGGCTAGAGCATACTTAGGGGGAGATCAATATTGCATTACAGATTGAGCTTCAAGGATTGAAGCATTCATTGTAATAGATCGATATTCTCATTTGATATAATACAAACAGATGAGGGGTTTTCCCTAGTTGGGTTCCCTAGTAAAATACTATGTTCATTGTGATTGAATGATTACATGTGTTTCTATTGTATGTTTTCCCTTCTACAGATTGAGTAGAAGAAATTTGTGTATATTATTTTTAGACTGAATTCATTAGAAACTACAAAAATTTGAGTTATTTCTACATGGTATCAAAGCTATTGAAAACTACATAGAAACCAAGTCCCTGATCTTCTCCCAAAAAAATTTTGAATAGCAGATTTGTGGTGTATGAAATTTGTTCAGTGTAGGAACAATGTATTTCTATGGATTAAGTCTTGAGTATGCATTGGAGGAGACTTCAAATTTCATAGCTTGGAAAGACATAATATAATTTGTTTTGGATGACAATGGAGTATTGGAGTACACACAAACTGATATTCCAAAACCAACAACATCAGATGTACAACAACTGGCTTAGTGGAAGAAATATACTGCAAAATCCAAGAGGATTATCATGGAGGGAGTCAGTGACCATGTGGTTTCAAGTTTGCATGACAATCATAATTCTTATGAATGTGGAAAACCCTCACAGAGTTATTCGAAAGAAACAATGATGCCAGGGAATTGGCATTGCAAGGTAAGCTCAGGAACATTCGACTGTAGAAAACTGAAACCTTTGTTTAGTACCTATCCAGATTCACGCAGGTCAGAGATGAACTTTAAGGAGTAGGAGACATTGTGCCAGCATCTAAGCTTTTGAGCTTAGCACTCCCTGGTCTTCTGAAGACCTAGTGCAATTATGAAGATTCAATTAATGGAAGAGACAAAGTCCCAAATTGAGAGAGACTTTGGTCTAAATTGGTGCATGAGGAGATTAAAAAGAACACTAGAGATGGAGTCTCATCCAGATCTGACGAGGAAGAAGAATGTGCTCAAGTTGGAAAATGAAAGAATGAGAAAGGAAAAAAGGCCTAAGGCGAGGTAGAATATAGGTAGAACCATGGCAAGAAGAAATACCTCAGTAAAATTAAATGCTTTCACTGCCATGAGTATGGACACTATGCAACAAAGTGTCCACATAAGAAATTCAGTAAGGATACTGCGAAAGCAACAAGAGGAGATGCTCTCACATCAAAATTCTATTGTATTTCACCCTCATTGCTTGCATGGAAAGCACATTAAGAGGGAGTGAGTTGTACCTAGACTCTGGTGCTTCATATCATATGACATGAAATAAGGAGTTACTCAGTAGCCCAGAGGGTAAGGACCTACAATTACCCATAGATCTTGGAGATGATGGGAGATATAATACTAAAGGGATTGACATTATCATCTTTAACAGGGATTCATGCTCTCATCTTCACCTAAAGAATGTAATGTATGTGCTGGCATGAAGAAAAATCTAGTCTTTGTAGTTGTACTTGAAGATAGAGGACATGATGTGGTGTTTAGTAGAGGGAAGACATATCTAAAGCATGTTGCTACAGGACAAGTAAAACAAATTGGTGTTCAAGTTACAGGCTAGAGGTAGATTTTTCCATGCATGCAACTATACCTCCAAGAGTGAGGTGAGGCAATGTAGAGCCTTAGTCCAAGAGTTGCAAAGATTTGGGCAGGATCCATTGGAGAGCAATAGCAATTGAAGTATACTCTTCTAATGGATAATTACCCTTGCTATAGGGGCCCATTGTATTCAATAATAGAAAGATGAGTGTCGGTTGATGCAGACATATCTTGAGCAACAATGGCAAAGGCTAGTAATAGTTGGAGACTCAGGAGACAGTTGCAACTTAGAGACACAATCAACTTAGTATTTTGGATTATTCTCAGTTGCAGTTGTTGTAGTAGCATAAACAATAGTGAGAGAGAGTGTTAGTTGTGTTACAATACATTCCTACACATGAGCAGGATTAAGGTTGTGCATAACCCCTTTCTTGCTAAGAGGGAGTGTTAAATTGTAGCAAGAAAATACTTCATTTGACTTGTGCCTTAGTTAAATGGAGAAATTCAAATTCCCAAATTAGCAGGATGACTTGAGTTGTAGTTAGTAGGAGTGGTACGGCCAAGCCACTTAGTTAAGTAAATCAATTTGAGTCTGTGGGAAAGAAGTAGAGTTGTGCATGAGTTGGTTGCTAAGATATAGAAATCTAGTGGAGTTATAGTTACTAAAACTCAATTATCTGAGCTCTAATCATGAATAGAGTTAGTAGGATTTCAATTGAGTAGTTGTAACTATTGTTAACTCATTGATATCTCAATTAACTAGTCAATTTATTAAAAATAACCCTAGTCATGCATGAAATTCAAATTACCTAGTTGAGTGGAGGGAAAAGACACAATTGTTTTCATTATTGTATACTAGTGAGTGTGCAAAGGTTGCAAGTAGTAGGTGAGCTATTTTCCTTAGGAATCCTGTCATTAAATAGGAGCTCTTCCTATTCTTTAAGAGCAATAATTGTGCAAGGAAATAGGAGGAAGCAGGAGGCATATTTTGGCTAAGTATTATCTAGAGAAGACCTAAGAGGAGATCAATATTGCAATGCAGATTGACCTTTAAGGATTGAAGTAGTCATTGTAATAGATCAATATTCTCATCTCATATAATACAAATAGAGGAGGGGTTTAGTAAAATATTGTGTTCATTGTGATTGAAAGATTGCATGTGTTTCTATTTTATGTTTTCCCTTCTGCAGATTAAGTAGAAGATTACAGACCACTACTGGGTAGTTCCTGGTGGCATGGTTTTCCTTGAATAACAATGATGAGTTAGCTTGCATTCATGGATAACAACCAATGATGGATATCCCTATTGCTGGTTTGACAACTAAGTTATGATAGATTTTCCCAATGTTTAAAGAAAATTGCACACTTAAAAAAATGATTGATTATGTTAAGACTCTCTAACTTGAACTTCAAACTTGACTTCCTAATTTTAACACATCATTGGCTTTATTAATTTTCCAAAATATAAAATTGATATTGAAAAATATGGAAATTAATGGTGCATAGGAATAAATTATTACCTACATTTATACAAATTTAATTCTAAAGACAAGATCATTTATATACTAAACAAATGTCTTAACATAAACATATGCATTATATTTTAGAAGAAAAGTATATGCAAGAAAAGTAGCATTCTACTATTAGAAACATGTAATTTTTTTTTACCAATTTCCCTTAAATTAAAATGATATATTACCTTGTACACCATTTCTAATAACTAAAACACGTACCTCTAATAATTTCTCTAGTCAACTAAATGATTTTTTTGGTTTAGATTCCCATTACAACGAATGTCACAATAGAGAAGCATAAGCTTGCTCTAATCTAAATACTATAAAATATTGTGTAATTTTTTAGAGATGAAATAATGAATAGAGAAGCATAAGCTTGCTCTAATCTAAATACTATAAAATATTGTGTAATTTTTTAGAGATGAAATAATGAAATGTAGATATGATTTTGTAAAAGGAATTTATCTAATCCCAAAATTGTTATTAGGCCCTGGTTCTACCATTTTTGTTTATGGCATCATTGCTTCACTCCTACTTCTCCAGCAACCTCTACCTATGGATCCTTGGCCTCTTACCTGCACTTCGAACAGGTTAGTCTCGTGATAAATGCATAGATTGTAAATATTAATGCATATATTTTAAATATTATTTTCCCGGGGACAAATTAGATTACCATATTTTTTTAACACTAAATAAATTATTCTTAAATCTAGATCTAAATCCCTAATAATTTGGTTAGTAAATTTTGTTAATTTAAATCCTAATAATTTTGTAGATTATTAGTAACATATATCAATTTAAGGGTTTGGGGTTGCAGACTATAAATCGGTCAGCGGTCAGGCTATATGCTCGAATTGAATGGGGTGTTTATTTAGTGAACAAACATTCTTTGTAAGCATTCGCACTGAATTGACGGGTAAGGGCTAACCATTTACCACTTTAGCCTCCCATTTGATTTGCGTTCCACCTCAAGTATAAAAAACTGGGAGAATTCAAAGTGTTCTGCCCCTCTCCAGTTCTCTACCACTACTAAGGTCTCTCAGGTAGTTCATTCATCTCCTTGTATAAAAGAAAGCCTTAGATCAGAGTAATCGGCTAATTCCCAGGATACCAGAAACATAAACTTGAGAGGAGGTCCAGTAATTTTGTTAGTTAAATTTCTCTGGATATAATGGTGGGTTTCTCTTGCAACCTTGAATATCATGTAAATTTTTTTTATTAGAAGTTAGCTTGGGTTTTTTTTTTTTTTTTTCCTTTTTTTTTCTTTGAAAATAATCAAAATCTCATTTTTTTTTCTTTTTCTTTGAAAATAATCAAAATTTAATTTTTTGTTTTTTGTTTTTTCCTATGTATGGAAAAGTGTCAACAACTGCATGGAACAACGTTAGGGAAGAAAGGAATTTATACAAAATTGCTCCTACCTTAGATATTTAAATAGGTTCGATTGCTTACTTTTATTTATGCAAATTTATTGAAATTGAAATTTCCATTTGTTTGTTACAGTTTATTTATTCAATGTTTAAATTTATTCAAATTTCCATTTGATTGTTACAGTTTGTTTGGTTTATTATCAGCTTGAATCATCAAATAAAGAAATACCAACGAGGTCTACCTTACAACTAAACATAAAAACAGACAAAGA
The DNA here is from genome assembly GCA_000404065.3 of Pinus taeda. Lineage (NCBI taxonomy): Eukaryota > Viridiplantae > Streptophyta > Pinopsida > Pinales > Pinaceae > Pinus > Pinus taeda. The sequence continues at coordinate 140,593 of APFE030619515.1, forward strand.
TAGAGATTGTTAATTGAAAAGTATCTATTTGAATCCTCAAATAAAGAAATACCAATGAGGTCTACCTTACAACTAAAAATAAAAACAGAGACAAAAAGAATTGCTAATTGAACATTAAAAGAGACAGAGACATAGACATAGATTGCTAATTGAATACCTAGAATTTTTATGTCATTCTTCTCCAACCCGGGCTGGTCCAAGCAAAAGAAGAATCCCCTGGACGACCTACAAAAATAGATTCACATTACTTTTAGTAGAAGCAAGAGTAGCCATTTTGGTTAAAAAAGAAAATGCATGGTTGATTCACTCTTCTTTGTTTGCAGTCCAAAAAGAAAAAATCCAACAGACCCAACAAACCAGTGAATCCAGTGTAACAGAAGAAAATACCCTTCACTTGGGAACTAGACTCTCAGCCTTCAGCTACATGGAAACTACTTCATTCTACAAGATTCCAATGCCCCATCCACTCGCGCCATCAACACTTTAGTTTTCTAAAGCAACATAGGAAGAACTTACCATCTATGCAATGATGGTCAGGTTGTTCTTTGGGTCCACACTCGACCAGGTTGGGGTCTTGCCACTTCTCCACATGAAATCGAAAATGTGTCTTTGGTAGCCAGGCTCGGGTCTTTTCACTACAGATGGAGGGGAGAGCTAGGGGTGCCAGAAATAACAAAAGATGCAACCAGATAACCATTATTTCTGATAGGCTTACTAGCCTTACATTACAAAAAGATGACAAAAAGACCAAGAACCTGAGATAAACATGTCACAGAGGGTGGTGAGGTGAAAGTCCAGGAGGACTTGTATGGAAGCCAACTCACTCATGCATAGAGAAATCAATGTGCTCCACTCGGGCTAATTGTAACGGATACTCTCATGTAGTTCCAGGGTTTCATCAAGGCAGAATTGGATGTCATTAAAATATACCACCAATTCGTTTCAATCTTCATACTGGTGATCTCTCATGATGTCCAAGTTGGCCTAGATGTCTTTCAATTGATCTGCAACAGTTTCCAACGAGGGTGGAGCCTTCACTCTGCCTGATAAACACTCACGAGGATGAGAAACCGAATCTTCTCGTTCACCGTTGACCATATCCTCTATAGCCGAGCTCGAACCATTGTGTTTCCATTGAACATGTCCTTGATTCCCTTCTCCACGATGGGGTTGCCCACGCTATCGAGGCATGAATCGCTGCTCTCGAAAACTGCCACCCAGAATCACCGGAGAAGGAACACGGGGATTCACTCAGTGAACCTATGACATATCACGTGCATTCATGGCATATTAAACAATGCCCTTAATTTGACTGCATATTGGAAATCCCTCTAAAAATCAATTTATTTAATGCCATACCAATATGAACCCAATACAACTTCCCAAGTAAAAAAAAAAACCCTACTTTCACTAGATATCGTAGGTATCATTAACATTTTTCATACCCCTTTATATTATTTCATTAACTTTGAGCTTCATTTTTTATATTTTCCAATATAAAAACCCTTTACCCCCTAAATATCCCCGAATATATTATGTCATTTTTTCCTCAATATATATCCCCATTATGAATCCACATGGTATGATATTTCTCCCCTAGCGAATTTCCCGTGAGAAGGAACAACCTCCCAGGAGGAGACAAACAATTGCACATGCCCTAGCTCCCATGAACAATACCACACACGACCCACTATGGCCTTGTAGCACTAACCAAGCCTATCCTACAAACGAAGCTGGGTAGCAACCACATCGTTGAATCTCTTGAACGACACTATGCCGCTATCAGTCCATAAGAAAAATAGGGGAGGGCTGACCATAAGTCTTAGACCAAAACCATACAACCACATACTTAGTGGCTCACTCAATTCTTTAGTACACACCACCAAGAGACAAGTAACTAGGGAATTATATGCTGCCCCGCGGCCATAAACACACCCTACTTTTCTGAATTTGCCGAAGAGCCTCGACATAAACAAGTGCCACCAGTGACCCTGATTGACGATGAGAGAGTTATCTTTAGAAATCAAATGTGGCCACCAACAGAGACCTTCCTCCCACATGGAAATGGGCAACGTTGAATTCCAAGCCACCATCAACCACTGCGCGAGATGGAAAGACCTTAACCAAATAAAAATAAGAATTTGGAGATTGTCAAAAACCCTGTAGACTAAGACCTCCCTCTTGCGGCAGTTCTGGGGGTTCCACCCTTCATACCTAAACTTAACACACCAGAGAGGAATAAACCCTCCAAAAGAAATAGGGTCCCATATGAATACACAACAGATTGACAAAGAAGCCACAACACCATGGTCTAAACAGTCTGTAGAGGTCCAACTACCCCATGGCCCTGGCAAACTCGCTCGGCCTTTACCTCTCTCATCTGCCACCCTACACACAGAGTTGATCACCCAAGAAACAACAACCATTATGCTACCACCACCATCGAATATAACAACCAAAGGTGGGTTTGGAGGATTCGATCAACCGCCAATCCGTTGGATCACTTTAATGTTCAACATGATTACAGCTACCACATGCCTTGTGAAATATACTATGAGGTGAACTTGCTAAAGGTTGATACACCCTATCGATGTAAAATTTATTTAGTTGTTATCTAAATATCATGAATGTATTAATTAAATTTATTAATTATGATATAATCTAAAATGGTTCAATTCCATTTAATTTTATAATGATGAAATGAAAATAATCCATTATACTGATTTGAGTTATTTTATAATTTAAAATACACTATTTGCATTAAATTAATTTGGTGAAAGTTAAGGTTTATCAAATATTTATATGATTTATTATTATTACATGTTTTATAAATTTATTTAATCTTAATAAATTAATACGATGAACATTAACCTAAATACATATATTTAATCTAAATTATGTGAATATTTTATTTTTAAAATTTATTTAATTCCCAATTACTTTATAAATTAAAAGTGGAAATGAATTTAACTGATTATATAATATAAATATTATATTTTCAAAAATAAAATTATTATCATCTTTATATTTTAACATATTTATATTAATATTTTAAATATTAAATTTTATTTTATTGGAAAATAAACATATTTTTATATTAATATTAAAAATATTACAATTTTATTTTATTAATCTCCGATAAAAGGCTAATAAATTAACCTTATTCTCAAATAAATTTTGAAATTAAGCTTTAAAAAAATAATAATTATGCACAAATTTTTTTGTAAAATTAGCAACATACATCTTATATAATCATCATATATATTAAAAAAGATAAGTATGAGTTATTAAAAATATATGTGAATTAGGATGGACAATCTCTTAAACTGTAATTTATCGTTTATAAAAATAAAAAAATAATATGTTTTAATATATTGAATGAAATAAAATATATAATAAAATAAAATTAAATTAAATGATTTTTTTTTATTTTTTTTTTTTTTTTTTTTAAATTTAATTGAAATAAATATTTGATATGTTTCAAAATATAAAAAAAATATTATAAATTACATATTTTTAATTTGTATGAGATAATATAAATTTATTATTATTATTATTAGTATATATATTTTTGAATGAAAAAAGGATCTCATGATAATAATGTTGTGGTTTTTTATAACGCTGACTAAGGTTTGGTCCTAGTCGACAATTTCTTTTTCTCTTGGCAATGTTTCCAATTGGTTAATGGCATTTTGAAATGTTGAAACCTCTAACATCTCTAATCACTGTGTTGTCCCAAGTTATAATACCTTTTCCTTTAACAACCAGATCTATGTCTTCGATCTTTGTTATGGGGTCGATCTTGTGCTTCTCTGTGACATCTAATTCTCCCTCGCCCTCAGTTCCAAGTTATATTGTTGCTAAGGGTGCTGCTTTGGCCTTTGTGTCCATGTCCTCTAGTCAATTGAATTTGTTTGTGATAGAATATGTTGACAAAAGCGCCACTCCTCCCTCAAGTTTGGAGGGCTCTCAATTGGAGGTTTCTTCACTATCTTTTTGAGATATTGTGAAATATGCATCCAACAACTGTTTCTTTGGGTTGTTATTCCTTGAAGCCCCATCAATGGAGGTCCCTATGGTGGCAGAAGGAATCAATGATGAAAATTTCTTCTCAGAGCATGGATTGATTTGTAGATTTAATGGATTTGGTCATGCTTTGTTGATCTCCAATCATGGATTTATGAGCACTGGAAGTTGTTTATCTCATATCAGTTGAATATTTATCCTTTGGCTAGAGGGTTCTGTGTTTCAGTCTGCGATAAAGAAGAAGATCAGGAGCTAGTCTTTGACTCCGTTTCATGAATTTGGGGAAGTGTAGGGTTGTCTGTGCAACCATGGTCCCCCTCTTTTGAGCCCCTTTTAGGGTTGATTTATATTGTCCTTGTATGGGTAAGACTTCCTAATATTCCTTTGCATATATGGAATCTACCTTCTTTGAATCCAATTGGAAATGCTTTAGGCCATTTTTATTGTTGTAGTGAGGATACAATACAATCTCTAAAACCCACATATGCTCACATTTGTGTGGAAATGGATTGGGTTTTATGCTCACATTTGCATGGAAATGTACTTTTGCAAAGCATTTCCTGCAGAAATCAATTTGATAGGTCTATGTTACCTACAGGTGCAAAAGATGGATTACGAAAATGTGCCCTTCCATTGTAGAGCTTGTTACAAAATAGGGAATTCCTTCAAAAATTGTCCAAGAGTTGGGAAGATCAGATCTAGAAAAAATAGCTGCAAACTAAGGTGGTGGGATGGGGCCAAGTCTGAACATTATATGATTTTCAAAGAATATCTCCCCTCAACTATTTGTAAAGAGGAAATCCAAGATAAGAAGAGTGATCCCCACCAACTTCATGGAAGCTTACCATCAAGCCAAGAGATGGTGGAATGTAAAAAGGGGTCCAATGACAACCCAAATAATTTTGGTTCCCCAAATGCTCTCTTGGTCAATGACAAAATAGACTACTTTGGAGACTCTGCAACCTCCTCAGAAAACATGATTAACAATTCATCTTAAATAGATTAGGTAGAAGAGGCTGAGCTGCAAATGATTCTTGAAGGTGTGGATAAGTCTCATGAAAACAAGCAGGAAGATGAACTTCCAGATAAAGCAGATCATACAGGCTAGATTCAAGTGATGAAAAAATATAGAAACACTTCATGAAGGAAAACAATAAGTCAGACCAAGAACACTGAGTAAAGGAAAAAGGGTGATTGGATTGGAGTGGATGAAGTCGGGGCTTCTAAACATGTTTAAATTTTTGTGTGTTAATGTATTGCAAATATATTCTATTTTAAGGTCAGTTTTTTAGAGCCTATGGAAGGTTTCAATGTATATTTATAGTACATAGAGCTCGTATAGGAAAAAATACTCTATTATAGATATATTGGAATGTTGAAGCTGCAAAAATGAAAGAAGCAAGTTTTGTAGTCATTAATGTAGATGGTTCAAGCCATGTAATCAAACCTATACAATAAAAATCTAACCATTATGTTATATCTATATCTATATCTATATATAATATATATATATAATATATATATATAATATATATATATATATATATATATATATATATATATATATATATATATATATATATATATATATATATATATATAGATAGATATATATATATAATACCATTAAAGTAATAAAAAAGATTAATCTTTCATTCAAAATTATTGGACATGGTGATCAATTATTAGTGAGGTGGTTTATTGAGTCTTTCAATCAAAATATCCTGCTAAAGCAACCGCATAAGGAAGATAACATGGGATATTTTAAATCTATTTAACATTTTGGATTAATGTGTGAATTACTTCAACATCATCCAATGCACATCTCATATATTATTTATAATTTCACATCAAGAAGATTGATGGGGATGATGGTATGGGTGGCTAGCAAGCTCTTCTTATGCTTGATATTGTGTTATGAGAATTACCGACTCACAAGTATTTTCTTGTCAGGAATGCCCCTTTACCCCTTGATTTAGGAATGAGGAAACAACTTTGGGAGGGCTTAGAGATGGCATGAAGAGTATCAGACCCATTCAAATGGGTTTGTCACTCAATATTGACATGTCCATAGTTGTTATCATTGAACCTTTTCCAATGATTTATTTGTGACACGGCAAGGCTAACTAGTATGGAATAATCAACATTTCATCAAACATGAGAGTGATCGAATATGACGTTAGAAGAATCCCACCACCACCATGCTCATTCGCTTCTTATTCCTCATCATTGTATGATACCTAAAGGTCATTCTCCTCATTGTTTGCTCCATATGATGTTAATAGGAGCTTGATATAGGCATTAGATTCCTCTACCCATGGAAATCAACTCCCTTATGCAAATGGCATCAACTCAATCAAAATAGACTAGGATTTTGACATCTTAATAATGAGTCAAAGTCCAAACATTGGCTGAATAAGATACAATATATTGCAATCCATTACAACCAGAAAACAAATTGTGTTTGGAGACATGGAATCATTCACTATTACTCTAGGAAGATCCTTGGGCTACTGTTAGCTTCATTATATTTGTTCCTAGAAGTGCCCCTATATGTGACTCATTTAGAAGTGACTTATGTTTGATTGTGCTTTGGAGCTTGCTAAGAGAACAAGAGAGAGCTATATTTTACTATTAGAATATTCCTTATTCTTGCAATTGGAAAGAAGATGGACTGGCTACTCACAATCCTGCTCTTCTTTATACAATTTTTGTCAGCTTTGATATGCTTCTTTGGGTTTTTTAAATATCTCTAACTTAATAATAGGTTCAACAATATTAGTAACCAAGATGGGGCCATCCATATTTTATATAGGATTTTGGTGATGCAAGTGTTTTTGGTTCTAATTTGGAAGACTATTTGGAAAGTTATCTCTATCATCAACCAGGTGAAACTGATTAAAGACAAGTCTACCAGATGATGATGAATGAAAGTATGAATCATCTAGAAATGAAGAGTGTTGGGAGTAAATTCAAACATAACATGGTCAAACATGGAAAATACATAGGTGATGTGGAGAGAGAAGCATCATTCCCTACCCATCAATCCATATTCCTTTGATAATGTTGGCAAAGAACTAATTGACTTGGTTGACCACACAACCAAGTCAACTTGGTTGATCAAATACATTCATTTGACATAGTATGTTAAAGGGGTTTTAAGGAGAAAATATCAACCTGTGATCTAAAAATGGGGCACTTAGGCTTCTTGTCCAACTTACAAGAACCTCTCCCACTCCCAAAGCTTTAAATATTCCCAAGTCTTATTGATTAACCAATGTGGAATTAATAAGTGCTTGATATTAAGGTGTATGTTGGTATTTGTTTTAAACTGTTCAGGTGCTGTAAATCAATGTGTTGAAACTGATATATAAATACATATAACAGTAAATAATGCAACAGTAAAACAAACACATAAGACAACAATTTAACTTGGAGTTCACCCAAAACTCTTGGGCTACGTCTCCTTGAGCTCTAGTCAACTTGACTAGGCTCTCTGGGATTATGGCAGGTCCTTTTACAAGCTCTTGGCTCAACTCCACTATTTTACACAGGAATAATAGGATCAAAACACCATTTTATCCCCTGGCTCTTGAAGCTTTGGCTCTTGGCTCTTAGTTCCGGCTCTTGGCTCTGACTCTGGATCTTCAGCTCTGGCTCTGGATTTTGCTCTTCAGCTCTAGCTCCTTTCTGATCTCTATCATTTTACAGCCATCTTGCTTTTCACTTGACTTCCAAGAGACTCCCTTGGCTGCTCTTTTTGCTTCTGTGTTGCCTCCTTCACCTTAGTTTCCTGCTTTGACTTCACTTTCAGCAACAAAACCCCAACAACAACCTCAGCAACCAACAACAATTCCGTCACTTCTGTCTCTGACATTCATGGTTTTTTAAGCCAACTGGCATTGTTTGTTTTCTTTCCCTTTTCTCGGGCTTTCTGTCTTTCGGCCTTTGCCCGCTTGAATCCCTCTTTTAAGCATTAGCAATCATGGCATAACGCCTTTTGGGGAGGTGGACGCCTATTCTGCAACGGATGAGTGCATCGGGCCTTTTTAAATCCCTGAAATGGTCATTCTCTATTTACACAGGGAAAATGCGTTCAAACACAGGAAAAGTCCGCTAAAATGCATCTATCGAACTTCAAAACTATGAACCCTGCCTTATGTTCCTTCGGGTCCACCTTTTAAATTGTGTATCGCATCCCCACCATTGATCTGAGAGATCTAGATCCAACGGTGGTGGTTCATTTCAGGTGGCCCTTTCATACGGAGGTTAACTGCTCGATAAGGGTGGGTTTCTCTCTCCTCGTCTTGGACACGTGGCAGCCATTGTATGGCTCGGGCAGAGCCCAGCCCAAACCACTTACCACCTTTGGGTCCTCTTGTAATCCCATTCGTTTCGTGGATTTCCTTTTATATTTAAAACACATTAAAACATCGTAAAAATCCCGTTACAATGGCTTTAGCCGTATCTGAAATATTTATGCAGTGGCATTTACAAAACCCTTTCGGGTCTGTCGCATCGCATCGGCGTATACATATGTGGCCTGCTTCGTTGCATGACCCCGATGTGATATTACGATATTGCAATCGCGTATAGCATGGGCCCGGGGTTTTCCATATGACATGACCGATGCCGACGACGATTGTAATTTGCTGATATCGACGATCAGCATATTGCGCGTCGCGGGGTCCCGCCTTTTCCTTGTGGCATCGCCGATTGCGATCCACTGATATCAGTGATCGACATATCGCTCGACCCTATCCCTATGTTATATCACATGTGCCTTCAACCTGATATGTCGGGGATCGACGATCGGGGGTGGCTTCCCTTTTTCACTTAATCCACTCTTTTGCCTTGGTCTGATGCGATTTGCCCTTTTGAAGGGTTTTTTTCCTTTTTAAAGGATTTTGCCTCTTTTTCTAAGGAACAAACACATCTTCCTTAAGCGATAACTTCTACATCCTAAGTCCATTTTTTCCCATTCAAGTTGCACTAGATTCAGGAAGAGAATATCTCTGCAATGGGGTTGTTTCTAGGAACCTCCTTGGACTTTCATTTTTCCTCTATGAGGAACACCTTGACTTAAGAATCTATCCAAAATCCATTTTGGATCATGCCTTCCCACTAAAAGAAATTTTGGTCTCCAAAAGACTGATATACTGATCTAAACAGTAAATGAGAGTGACTCACCCTCTTCTTTCAGCCTCCCTACACTTGTCTTGCATAGTGCCTCTGAACCAAGTTTCTCACCACTTCCCTTCTGGATGGGCTGGTCTTCCTGGGAAGGGCTGCCTTCTTCTTTTCCTTCTTGTAGAACTCCTGCTTAGATGGTCACAAAAGGTAGTTGGAACTCTTTGCCTTGATCATTGATCCAAGGTGGCTCAAACAAATGTGAAGTAGACTTGCTTCACAAAAACTTTCATTTGTACCTATTTGAGAAGCTACTAACAACAATTGTTAACAAAAATAGGCATACAGACAACAACTGGATGGACTAAACTCTTGCTTCAATAAAGAAACAGATTTCAAATCTTGTGAACACCTCCATGTCTTACATCTACATACAAATGATGGACTAGACAACAAGCCCACAAAACATGCCTTTAAAACAAATGACCCCTCAAGCCAAGCATGTAGAAAAAGACCATTAGGACTCTTTTCAAAAGATGAAAATTTCATCACTATCTCAATCTTGGAGACCAAGTTAACTTCTTTCAATGTCAACATCATATGCATGTTTAAAGCAATCAACCCTTCATGTTAATTACACATACATGTTCAACAACGAAAACATCAACATCCCTATGTTCATGCACATCATGCTTATGCATGCATTTCATCCTTAAACTTGCACTTAAGCACACTGTACTTTTGAAGCTGAAATGAAATATAATGTTGCAACGACAAAGTGAGTCTCCTACTCATCCTTTTTCCATTCACCATCTTGGTAGAAACCTGCAACTTGCATCTCATCAACAATAAATGCAAATAGATGCATCAATAGACATGCAATCCTTAATTGGAGAAGAAATCTAAACATTTCTTACCAATCCATTTCAAAGGACTTGCCTTTCTTTGCACATCAGCATCAACATGTGAATCATTTTGAAGCACATCATTCATGGAAACTTCATTCCCATTTCTGCCATCTTCTCTTTCCACTTTCTTCAACTTTGGTGGAAGCATTGCTAGATTCAGAGTCCAACACCTTTCAGCAAGATTCCCTTGCTTATGGAAGTAAGTGCAACACATGTGCATCCTCTTGACATCATGATTTGCCTTGTCCAATGGACCTTTGGCTCTTTGCTTCTTTTCCTTCAAAATTTTCCTGTATGTGGCCATTCTCTTCCAACATCTAGAAACATGATTGTTATCCAAACCACAAAAGGAACATGCAATTCTCTTCCCATGCTTATGTGGAAATTTACCACGCTTTGAAAAATCAAAAGGAATATGATTAGAACCAGATTTATACCTACCTCTTTCACCTTTATTGCCTTCATGAGGAGGTGAAGCAAATGAAGAAGTGGCTCCCTTTGGAACACCAACAATATCTTCAACGCTGTTAGAGTTTCCATAACTCTTTGGTTCAAGTGTGTGCTTCTGAACACCTGCATCTTGCAAGTGATGTTTCAAGCCATTGCATTCCTCTTGGATACAACCTTCACACTCTGCAATGCAACCCCTTATTGGAGTTGTTTCAATGACCTTCATGGTAGCTTTGGAACTCTCTCCATAAGAATGTCCATAGCCAAGACCCAAATACTTAGGCCTTTCTTCAACCATTATTGGTTCAACAATACTTTGTGCATGCTTTCCCAAGCCCTTTCCTTCATAGCCCATGTTGTACATTAGCTTGGAACCTATGCCTCTAGTATGTTTATCAAAAGAACCAATATAAGAATTATTAGAATAATTTGAAGACAAACTAGAATGGTTTACCTCTTCTTCAAGCTGATACTTGACCAAGGCTTCTTGGGCAACAAAGAGTTGTGACTCCAACTCATGCATCCTCTTCAGGTTCATATTTGCAATATGAGCTTGCCTCTCCATTTCTGGCAATTTGTCAGAAAGCATCTGCTTCTCTTCCTTCATGGAGTTCAACTGCTCTCTAAGTATGCAACTCTTTTTTCCATCCTCATACATTTCTCTCACCTTGTCCATCATGATAAACAAGTCTTGCTTCAAGTCCACATCAAAGAATCTTATGATGAAGATGGAAGAATTCGAGGATACACTTGAGGAAGTTGTCATTATGCCAATGAACAAAGAAATTCAAACAAGATTAATAAAGAGCTTATTTAAGCAACCTTTTCCAACAAACCTCTTGTGCATCAAGGATTGCCTTGAGGTCCTTTGGGATAGAAGAATGCCTTCAGCCCTTCTGCAAACTCAGGAAATAGTCAATCTGCAAACAAGCATACATCAATCAAACAATCAATCCTTGACTGCCCAAACACCTTTCAGACAAGCAATCTTTGCCCTATCAATCAAGCATGCTAATATGACCTTCTTAAAGGTGTGGTTAACCAAACTTAGGCTCCAATACCACTTGATCTGAAAATGGGGCACTTAGGCTTCTTGTCCAACTTATAAGAACCTCTCCCACTCCCAAAGCTTTAAATATTCCCAAGTCTTATTGATTAACAAATGTGGAATCAATAAGTGTTTGATATTAAGGTGTATGTTGGTATTTGTTTTAAACTATTCAGGTGCTGTAAATTAATGTGTTGAAACTGATATATAAATACATATAACAGTAAATAATGTAGCAGTAAAACAAACACATAAGACAACAATTTAACTTGGAGTTCACCCAGAACTCTTGGGCTATGTCTCCTTGAGCTCTAGTCAACTTGACTAGGCTCTCTGGGATTATGGCAGGTCCTTTTAAAAGCTCTTGGTTCAAATCCACTGTTTTACATAGGAACAATGGGCTTAGAACACCATTTTATCCCTTGGCTTTTGATGCTTCTGCTCTTGGCTCTGGCTCTTGGCTCTTGGTTCTTTCTCTTGGCTCTGACTCTGGCTCTTCAGCTCTGGCTCTAGCTCTTTCTCTTCGGCTCTGGATCCTTTCTGCTCTCTATCAGTTTACAACCCTCTTGGCTTTTCACTTGACTTCCAAGTGACTCCCTCGACTGCTCTTTCTGCTTTTGTGTTGTCTCCTTTGCCTTAGCTTCCTGTTTTGGCTTCACTTTCAGCAACAAAACCCCAACAACAACCTCAGCAACCAACAACAATTCTATTGCTTTTGTCTCTGACATTCATGGCTTTTTAAGCCAACTGGCGCTGTCTGTTTGTTTTCCCTTTTCTCAGGCTTTCTGTCTTTCGCCCTCTGTCTGCTCAAATCCCTCTTCTAAGCGTTAGCAATCATGACATAACGCCTTTTAGGGAGGTGGCCACCTATTTTGCAACGAATGAGTGCATTGAGCCTTTTTAAATCCATAAAATGGTCATTCTCTGTTTACACAGGGAAAATGCGTTCAAACACAAGAAAAGTCCGCCAAAACGGGTCTATCAGACTTCAAAGCTATGAACTCCACCTTATGTTTCTTTGGGTCCACCTTTTAAATCGTGTATCACATCCCCACCATTGATCTGAGAGATCAATATCCAACGATGGTGGTTCATTTCGGGTGGCCCTTTCGTACAGGGGTTAACCGCCCAATAAGGGTGGTTTTTTCTCTTCTCGGCCTGGACACATGGTAGCCATTGTATGGGCTCGAGCGGAGCCCGACCCAAACCACTTACCACCTTTGGGTCCTCCCGAAATCCCACTTGTTTCATGGATTTCCTTTTATATTTAAAACACATTAAAGCATCGTAAAAATCCTGTAACAATGGCTTTAGCCGTATCTGAAATATTTATGCAGTGGCGTTTATAAAACCCTTTCAGGTCCATCGTATCGCATCAGTGCATACATATGTGGCCTACTCCGTCACATGACCCCGACGTGATATTGCAATATCGCAATCGCGTATCGCATGGGCCTGAGGTTTCCCATATGGCATGACCGATGTTGATGCCGATTGTGATTCGCCGATATCGGCAATCGGCATATCGCGCGTCACAGGGTCCCGCCTTTGCCTCGTGGCATTGCCGATTGAGATCCACCGATATTGGCGACCGACATATCGCTCGACCTGATCCTAATGTTATATCACATGTGCCTTCCTCTAACCCGATATGTCAGAGATCGGCGATCGAGGGTGGCTTCCCTTTTTCACTTAATTCGCTCTTTTGCCCTGGTCAGATGCGATTTCCCCTTTTGAAGGGCTTTTTGCCTTTTTAAAGGATTTTGCCTCTTTTTCTAAGGAACAAAGGGCATCTTCCTTAAGTGATAACTTCTGCATCCTAATTCCATTTTTTCCCATTCAAGTTGCAGTAGATTTAGGAGGAGAAGATCTCTACAATGGGGCTATTTCCATGAACTTCCTTGGACTTCCATTTTTCCTCTGTGAGGAACACCTTGACTTAGGAATCTATCCAAAATCCATTTTGTTTCAACCTATGAGGCTAGCCGACATCAATGGTAAATTACATCAACCTAAACTAGAGTCAAGAAGTATAAAGATCGTGATTATCTAGAAGGAAATTTTGAACAGTTGTAAAAATCAACACATCTGGGCAGAGTCTTTAGGATAAAACAATTACATTTAAATTGTATTGTTATTGTAGTGTTATGATACTATATGTAAATTGAGTCATATGTATAAATTGATTACATGAGGGGAATAGTCTAATTACATTTGTAGTGATTTAAAATATGTATATATGTATGTATGATTTTCCAACTCATTCTTTGAGTCATGTCATTTTATGGAAGTTGGTGTTTAGCTAACAATAGTCAATTCCTAGTCGAAAATGTGAGTAAATCCATCTAGGAAAGAATTTTATTTCAGAGAGGCAAGTCATGATCACACATTAAGAGTTGATCTATATAAATTCATTCATGAAAAAAAAAATCGTAGACCCTAATCTAGTCTCAATGAAAAAGCACAACCATAAGTAATAACAACAAAGTAACAAGCTATGAAGGAGGAGCGATGGAGCGAAGGAGAGGAGTTTCGAAGCTAGGTTTGGTTTCATCACAGTATTCCAACACTTTGCTATAGTTTTTCTCAGACAAGGGTGAGGGAGCACTCCAACAACGTGCCAGCTAGAATAGTCACGAGGTTGCACAACAGGGGTCAGGAAATTTTCTTGTAGTCTGTCGGCCTGCCCCACAACTCAGTGCACAGTCTCTTGAACAACCCCAATTTCTTCCACCGTCAAGGATATAGTTGAGGTTTCGGGTGCCCAAACCTCAAGGTACAAGACTCTGGAATCCAACCCATCGCGGTCTAAGGGATAGGAGGTGTGATCAGCTCGCAGTTTCCAGACCTGAACCCCACTTGCTCCTCAGGCCAGTTGCTCCGCGATTTCGTGACCCAACCCCACCAGTTAACTCTTCTGTGGAGGATGGAAGAGGGTTACAGAGCTTGTTCACTACACTTCAGACAACTACTAAATCCGAGATTTTCGTGGCTTCCCGTCCGTTAACACGAGCAGGGGTCAGACCAGCCACTCACAACGCATCGGACGAACAGGTAAACCATGGGCACCTATGGGATGGTAGACATGGAAACTTCTTTACAAGGGTTGGAAATTACCCAACTGAGAGTGGTTGTCACTGAGGGTTTCATTAACCTCGTCGAGGGTACCAAATCCCCATTTCTCACTATTCTGTCCCCATCCGATTTCTTAGGCTGGAGCCGACAACAAAAACTCCTTGAGGATCTATAAGGAAGTGAGGATTTCTTGACTGGGATCTCCGAAGACCTGGACTTTGGTATCATAGAGCTAAACAAAGGCCACCGTACAAAAAAAAATGAGCTCAACAGGCCTGAGCACCCACAAGACGTTATCATGCAGCTCGACCCAAGGGCCAAGGTACAACCCTCAGGTTATTTTGAGGGTTTGGTAAAAAACGAGTAGGACAAGGAAGAGCCAAGGGACTCAGACCCGGAGAACAGCCCGACGAGAAAAGGAAGCAGCCAATCTGAACAACATATTCTCAAGGCAAAGAAGGCTAAACAATCCAAGCTATCCAAGATGAAGGTAAGGGGCATAAAACTGGTTTTTGGTGAAGGTATTGGAATGGACAAAGCAACCCTAGCAGAGAGCATGGTCCTAGTGGGGAGAGTGCGTAGAAGAAACTACTCGCCAGACCGTTTGAAACTATGGACGATGGAGGTTTGGGGGAATGTCCTGCCACAACTTCCGACAATGCTGCCTATGTCAAGAGGATGGTTTTCCCTAATCTTTGTTGAGCCACAAGATGTGAACTGGATACTAACCCGTTACTGGCACATAGAGATGACCCCAATGCTTCTTAAGCGATGGTCTACGCTATTCAATCCAGAGAAGGAGAGCCTGGGGGTAGGGAAAATATGGGTTATCTACCAAGTCTCCCACTGCAATTCTGGTCTGAGGACATTTTCAGTATCATTAGGGACGACCTCGACACTTATCTAGACCATGATAGAACATATATGGGCACTGGCATCCTAGCGATGGCTCGAATCCTAGTCTACCTGGACACTAGAGATGGCTTGGTGGAAAGTTATCAATTCCAATTGGGAGCTACAACCCTCATTGTCAAGAGATGCAGAAGATGCCATGAAGTTGGCCATCTCTCCAAAACATGCCCACTAGTTATAGGACAAAGACCCTCTCCCCCGAGAAAGTTTGCAGTGGCCAACACATAGATGGACCTGGGAATGGAAGAGCTCACTAATTTGTAATCTAGAAAGTCTAAGGGACCAGGAAGATAACCCCCAATTTCTCCAAGCCTCCCGAGAATAGCAAATTTGAGCCCTGAGGTGCCAAGCACTAGGGCACGCTCTAGAGAAGGCATGGGCTTCACGGGTACCTCCTCTTCCCCTAACTCTATTTCTTCGACTGAATGTATCAATATTGTTTCTAGTTATTTACATTTATTTTTGAATATAGCCCCGCACCCCCCCCCCCCCCAAGCTAAGCCAAATCTACTGCCCTGTGACTCCTGCCCCTTCCCCAGTCCCAAACACCCCTGCACCACCAGCCACCACATCCCGCATAACGAGCCCCTCGGGGTTTTGACATCCAGAACCTCCCACTGATATAATCTGTGCTCCATCCCTCCACCCCTCCATGTCTTCGGATTGGAGGAAGACCCAATCCCACCCCTCCCCCCAAAGCTCCACAGGGCAGAGAATCCCGCATCTCCAAAGCCATTAAAAGAGCCAGCTTGGAGGCAGCTTTGGGCATACAAACTCCCATTGACTAGGTCCTTAGAGCAAAGGGGAACCCTGCCTCTGTGAACCCATGAAAGGCCTCTCCTTTAACTACATGGGTTTAGCCAGCCCAAACAAAAAAATGGCTCTAAAGGGGCTTTGTCAATCAGAAAATTTGGATTTCTTAATGCTACAAGAAACTCTTGGTAATGGACCACTGGTCCTCAAAACACTTAGATATTTCCTTCCCAACTGGGAGTTCTTCCTAGATGCGAGAGGACACTCGGGAGGTCTAGCCTTGGGTTCAACATATCCTCAGTTAAAATTATCAATGCCTGGGGAGGGCAGGGTTTCCTGGGAGCAAACATCATTTCTAATTCCCCCACCTTGCTTTGAGAATTTTCAACATCTACAGCCCTTGCCATCACAAAGAGGCCTACTGAGAAAGCTTACTACAGTCGGAATTCATGCAGATAGAGAACATAATTATAGGGGAGATCTAAATTTCTCCCTGGGGCTGGCAAAATCCTGGGGGCACAGGGCACAATCTGATGCCCTAACTAGATTTTTCGAGAAATTACTAGATGACTATGATCTCATAAGCATAGACTCAGCCCGCAAAATGCCTACCTAGAGGAATCGTCGCATTAGGGAGCATGATCTTGCCCATTGATTAGATCGTTTCCTCATCATATCTCCTCTCCTAGATAGTCTGGGCCGAATCAGGCATTGGGTCGACTCAAGGGGCAGCTCAGACCACTCTCTGTTTTTTTTGGAACTTGAAGTTGAAGCCAGAAATCCAGGATCCCCCTTCAAATTCAATGCCGCTTGAATGGGGGAAGAAGGGTTCCAGGATCTGGTAAAAAGGTATTGGAACCATTATAATAGGGAGGATGGGATGTCTCTCAGATCTGCCATCACTAAAAACCTAAATTGTCTCAAACAGAAAAACAATCGCTTGGGTAAAGACCAGAAAACAAAAAGAAGAGGAGGAACTAGTCAAGATCGAGGTAGAACTGGCCCAACTCGACTCTTTGGGGCTAACAAGCTATTGTACTATTGACACAAGGGAACAAATTGTTAACCTACAAAAGAAAAAAAGTAAACTTCTGAGACGAGCTGAAGGGACATGGCGATTAAAGAAAATAGCAACTTGGTTAAAAGTTGGCGACGAAAATACTAAGTTCTTCCAATAGTACGCCAGAGGAAGGCGAAATATCAACACCATCTGGGCTCTAAGGGACCAAAATGGAAGAGAAGACAACACTTTTGCACAACTGGCAGATCTAGGGGTTCGACATTACTCGAATATCTATATGAGCCCAAGAGTATCAAACATAGTAGAAATACTCCGAGTTGTCGAAGCGGTCCCTCTTTTTGTCGAAGAAGAAGAAAAGGAGATGTTGGACTCGCCCATCGCCATGGATGAGTTGGAGGCCACCCTCAAAATCCTGGGCAAAGACAAGAGTCCTGGGCCAGACGGCTAGCCGATTGAATTCTACATCACTTTCTTTGAGCTCATCTGCCAAGACCTCTTGCTAGCTACCAAAGACTGCTGAAGCTCAGGGAAAATGTCCGTAGCCTTCAACTCCACCTTCATATCCCTCATTCCCAAAGTGGACAAACCACAATCCTTTGATGACTACATACCTATCTCCCTTTGCAACTGTATCTACAAGATCATCTCCAAAATAATCGCACTCCGTATTAAACCCATTCTATCTAGGATGATCTCTAAGGAACAATTCGCTTTCCTCAAGCATTGCCACATCCAGGAGGCTATAGGAACTGCTTAGGAAATGCTCCATTCCATAAAAAATACTTTAAAAAAGGCATACATCCTCAAAATAGACTTGTCCAAAGCCTTTGATAGAGTCAATTGGACCTATCTACAGCTCATGCTCACACACATTGGTTCCCCCCACCAATTCATCAATTGGATGGGGTGTTGATTCACGTCGGTTTCTTTCAGTGTCTTGATCAATGGTGCAGCTTCAAATTTCTTCCATGCAGAAAGGGGTCTTAGACAAGGTTTCCCTCTCTCCCCTTTGCTTTTCCTACTGATAATGGAAGGACTCAACAGACTTATAACATCAGCAAGGAACAATGGCACTCTGGAAAGAGTGGAAATCAATGACAAGACCACCATCTCTCACCTTCTCTTTGTTGATGATATTCTAATTTTTCTAAATGGAACCTATAGGGATACCTCTAATTTCAAGGCAACCTTAACTCTCTTTTGTAAAGCTCCAGGTGGAGCTGAACTATACAAAATCAACAACCATATTCAGCTCCTACCTACGAAATGAACAAAGATTCGCCTCCCAACGTTTTAGCTTTGTGAGACAGGAGCTGGAAGATGGCCTAAAATACCTAGGATTCAGACTCAAGCCTAATGGATACCACATTTCAAATTGGGCATGGATGATAGCTAAGATTGAAATCCGCATTAACATTTGGCAACAGAGGTGGCTCTCTAGGGTAGGGAGACTCATTGTCATCAAATCAGTCCTTGAGGCCATACCAGTATACTGGATGTCCCTGGCTTGGATCCCTAAATGTATCCATCATAGAATCAAACAGATCTATTGCAGGTTCATTTGGAGGGGCCAAACAGCTGGAAAAACTTTTACCTGGGTCAAGTGGGAGAGGATAGCAAAACCAAAGAAATGGGGAGGCTGGGGATTAATGGAACCCCAAGATTTTGCCAAGGTTTTGGCCTGGCAAATCATCACCACAAATAGTCTCTGGATTGAAGTGATCTACAACAAATACATCTATCCAAAATCAACCACAGATTGGCTACGTAGTACATATCACCACCAAGTGGGGGTCTCAAATATCTGGAAGGCAATCACACACTCTATCAATATCATCAAATTAGGACTGGCTTGGAAGGTGGGGAATGACTCACAAATTAGAATTGGGGCTGATGCCTGGGAAGGTAATGGAAATGGCCACATCCTACCATAGAAAATGAGACAAGAACTTAGCGTGGCTGGATACACACTACTTGCTCACGTCAAAGAGGAGGGGTGAGCCGAGACTCCCTACAGACAATGGCGGGCTTTTGAAAATCTGGGCATTAGAGATAGATGGAGTATGGATTGGTCACATTTTTTCGGAGGCTTGGAAGAGGCAAACATCAAGATTACAATAAGAGAAGATAGGCTAATCTGGGCAAAGGCACCCAATGACAACTACACCCCCAAATCTGGGTTTGTGGCCATCATGGAAGCTCGAGCAATCGGTCCACAATGTTGGTGGTGGTGATCCATATGGAAGCTGAAAGCTCCCCACAAAGCACGACTCCTCCTCTAGTCTATCCTTTAAAAAAAAATCCCCACAGACCTCAACTTGACAAAACGGAGCATACATGGGCCTTCAAGATGTAGCCTCTGCAATATGGAGATGGAGGACACCAACCACCTATTTCTCCATTGCGCTGATTTGGTGGATATCTGGAATATAATTACCACAGGGCTAAATGTTCTTTGTTTATGGACCGGAAATAAAATAAAAGAGGCATGGGAAATCTGGTGGTCCAAAATTGACAGGTAGAAGCAAAAAAATATGCCTCCCATCATCTATTGGGGCATCTGGATTATCAGGAACCACAAAATATTCTAGGACAAAGACATTCTAGGAGCGGCAATATGCAACAACATCTAGGCCATCTACAATTCTATCCCCAAAGACCAAGCACCGCGATCCCCTCGGATAATAATCCTAGAAACTATAGACAAGGGCTAGCCTTGGGAATATTTTGATGGCTCAGACCAACCTGAGGGATGTGGTGGTGGAGCAATCCTTCACCTGTCTGAGTCAGTGAACTATAAAATAAAAGTGGGATTAGGGAGAGGCACCAACAACTTCACAGAACTAAACAGTCTCAGACATCTACTCCTCTTTGCCAAGGAAAAACACTGCCACAATATACAAATCTTTGGGGATTCACAACTCATCATAAATTGGCTAAATGGGACCTATAGTTGTCACGTGCACACACTCAGAGACCTGATGGAAGAAGCTATTGCATTAAAATCACAATTGGAGTCTTTTGTCTGCTCTCATATTTACAAGGAAAGGAATGAAGTCTCTAATCTTCTTTCCAAAGGGGCCGCGTAGTTGACTAGAGGACAATGGATAATCTAGGAATACGGGGATGGATACTTTGTCCAGATCTACCACAGGCCTTACATCGACGAGGTGGCACATATACAGGACTGATCGATACGATCATCCTAGTCTATGTTCACTGTTACTCTTATTTTTGTTTTTGTTTACTTCTACAGAACTATGCAAAAAACAGTGATGTTTTATTTTTTTGATCCTTCAAGTTTAATGAAGGAATATGTAAATATTTATGCTCAAACAACAAAACTGTTCCACCACTTGACAGTAGTGAAAACATTGCACAAATGCTGGCATACAACCTGTAATTTTCTTAAACACTTAATGGAAATTACACATTTTATTTGGGGAAAAAACAACAAAGTAGCATACGGAAAAATAATATAGTATCGAGCGCAACCACTATGACAAATAAAGCAAAAGAAGAATATTTTATCATGAAACAAGTAAATAATAT
Source organism: Pinus taeda (assembly GCA_000404065.3). Taxonomy (NCBI): domain Eukaryota; kingdom Viridiplantae; phylum Streptophyta; class Pinopsida; order Pinales; family Pinaceae; genus Pinus; species Pinus taeda. Next base: position 161,468 of record APFE030619515.1, read on the forward strand.
TAGTATTAAAAAATGAGCATTGACCAAGAACTTTGGAACAATAGATGATACACATTGATAGGAAATCTAAGAAGAGTAGAAGAAATTATTTGATCAAGTGTTTCAACACTTTCATCAAGTGATTGAGCAAATAAGGAATTCAATAACAAGACATCATATGACATGAGCATACAAACAATAGAAAATTGAATGGATTAATCCCCCTCGTATGGGAATAACAAAACAATCTCTTGAGTTGTGGCCTTGGAAGAAAGAAGCAGAGACATTATAGATTGGTTAAGGAATGATATCCACCATAGTGCAGGTGTAGGGGAAAGATGAGCACAAGAAATCTAGGTATTTCTCCAAAGACACGATGGTGTAACAAGAGAGTCCATAGGACCTTGTTGGGTGAGATATTGAAAGGGAAGTGGAGACTCAGATACACAAGCACGTACTATTTCAAAGATGAAGACTAAAGAATAACAAGTCATGGTATTGTTTTTGCAAAATTGCTCAAGATGAGAAATGAATTAAGGTGGGGGGAGATGTTAAGGGGCTTATTAGGCTCATATAATGTCATCATACATCAAATATTAGAAATTAAGTAAATATGTGTAATAAAGGGTAAATATATGAAGTAAATGGAATGAATAGTTAGTTGGAGTAGGTGCAACTACTCTAGCCATCCTTTTGATTTATAAATGCTTGTGAAGAATGAATATAAATATGGTTGGATATCCTTCCCACAATTCTCTCTGTTCTATGTATATGCTTGTGTTCTTGATATTAATTCCATGATATAGTTTGTTCTTGACTGTATGTTGAAGTCTAGCTTTCAACAAGAGTGTATAAGGGGCCTAATAGAGGCATCAAACCTGATTAGTTAGTCAATATCCTCAAGCTCCATGTAGATGATCTAAGGGAATGATGAAGGAATTAGGCATGATATTTGAACCAAACGTTTTGAACACCTCAAACACCTTAGACCTCATGCCAATATTATTTAAACATTCTCATATATATGGAGATTCACTAGTATAAATTAAGAAATTCAACAAACCTTTCTATGTGCTTATTCATTTTTCATGATACTTTTATTTTTATAATAAAATATAATGATCTATAAATATAACAAGATTACAACAAATATATGGAAGGTTTTGTCAGCTTTTCTACATTGTATTCTTAATATCATATTAGTCACCTAACTAGTTCCCTTATATAATGGTATTAGTGTGAGGTAGGAGAAGCGATGTACAATCTTTGTCCATCGATGAAAATAATTGATTTAGACTTATCCATAATACTTTGAATGTTTATATCTATAACAATATTATGACTAAAATATGGAAGTGTAGGAAAATTCTTCTACATTTATATTCTTATCATCATATCGATCACCTAATCAATCCCCTCATATAAAGTTATTAGAATGAGTTAAGAGAAGTGTCGATCGACATTTATCATCAATGAGAAGAATCATTAGACACTTCCCCATATTAATTCCAATCTATAATGAGTTCCAATGATATCTATATATAACAATATGAAAACCATAATATGGAAGGGTTGACTAACTCTTCTATATTTACATTCTTATTATCACATTAGCCACCTAAGTGTTGGAAACAATACTGAGAGGGGGGGTGAATCAGTATTATCAAATCAATAAAACTTTTTCATTTCCATACTTAGATATATATACGCTACTTCAATTAAGGGAACCCGCGTGTATACACAACTGTGTCTAATGCAACTAGCGTATATCCAGAATACTTATGATCCAGTTAATCCATTAAATGTTAATCTTTAGTTAGTGCATCAGAACTTCATTAACCATATGTATAGTAAGTAGGCGCAGTAAAACAGAACAAATAATCACACACATGAACACCATGATATAAGGTGGAAACCCAATGTGGGTGAAAACCACCTACTGCAAGTCGTCTCTATCTTCTTTTAATAAGAAACTTCTTTTACAATAGTTCTGTACTGGTGCAGTCTTATACCAGTACACAGGCTACTACCTGTAGAAGGCTACAACCTTCTCTTGTTCTCTAGCTTCTCCTAGAAGGGAGCTGCAACCCCCTTAGCTCTTGTACTAGCCGATCCAGTTACTAGTACGTAGGTGATGGCTTACTGAAATGCTCCAACCTTTACTCGTTTTCCAGCTGCTACTGGAAGGGAGCTACCACCCCCTTAGCTTTTGTACTCGCTGATGTACTAGTACATAGGTGCCGACCTACAGAAGGCAAAAGCCTTCTCTTTCTTCCTCCAGGTACCACGTTTCATACATTTTCAGACTGGATACTCCTAAAGCACACAATCAATCAAGACTAGCATCATCAATCTCTGAATCACCCAACACTGAATCACTGAAACCTTGTCAACAAAAAGCAGTCACCAGAACACAGAGCAGAACACTGAACTCTGCAACAATATTCAGAAGCAACTATATCATAAAAAATCATGCATTAAAGTGAATACGCTACTTGAAAGTGTCAAACCAGCGTGTATACACAACTTCACCAAGGCGAACCAACATATATGACATTAATTACTTACTTATAACTTTGCTGCACTTCCTGACTTCAAACATACTCAGATCATTACATATACAAGGATAATATGTATGTTAGCAAACAGATCTAGTTCATCAGATCACATAAAGATAAGTCATTCTAATCCTGATCCATTATCGATCAACGTTGAAGCTAAACATACTCTATCAATATGAATATGCAGAATATTGATACCAGTAAACAGTCATCAGAACTCATCAACAACCAGAACCACCTGTAACTTCAAAAATCATATCTCAAATGGTATACGCTACTTGGACGATCCAAACTTGCGTACATACGCACTTTTATCAAAGCCAACCCACGTACATATCTATAAATATTCAATCATGACTTGCAGCTATTTCAAATGTAATTTATACCCAGTTCAGAACATTACATGCGTCAGTATACAGATCTAGAACAATCATAATCAACCATATAGAGATAGTTCATTTCAAACCATTTGATCCCGATCTATCCTTAGATCTTGTTCTCCATCAACTGGTGAGATCCCTCCTTAGCTCAAATCAAGCAATGCATCATAACCCATATCCTGCATACTGGATCTCATACTACATCAAATATTCAAGTATTTTTCCCATACACTTGCCTAATGATCTTCTTCTCCTTTTATAGTCTTAGGCCTTACTCAATACCCTGGTCCAAAACCATAACAAAAAAATACCATGGACCCAATACTTGGGATCAACACTTCTGACGAGATACCATGGCCCAAAACTATAGGTTCAAATACTAAGGACTAAATACCACAGACCAAAAATAAGTTCTCCCACATGTACGTGATTTTCCTTGCATGAAAGTGCGTGTATACACATACGCGCCTTGGGAACGTCCAACCCGCGTGTATACACGGCTTTGTCAAAGTGAACCTGTGTATACGCGTTTTTCCTTGCATGAAAGTGCGTGTATACGCATACACGACTTTTGGTCAGCGATCCCACGTGTATACGCGCTTTTGTAATAGTGAACTTGCGTATATACTTTTCTCTCTTCATTCTTGTAGTTTGATCATTAATTCCTTGCTACTGACCTGCTACACTATGATCTGTCATCTGATTCCTTTGAGCTGTCCTGCATCCCATGCATTCAGTCACATCTGATATCTCTTCTGTAGATTCATCTAGTTATAAATAAGTGAGATGTTCTTCTACGAGTGGGTTGCCATCAAGTACAACACATGCATCATAATGCCAACAATCTCCCCCTTTGGACTTGATGGCAACAACATCAAATCACTTTCCCCCTTTGACATCAAGGGCAAAGAGTGGACCAAGATATTCTCTTTCCTTGATAAACATTATGCTGTCCATACTCCCCTTGAGTACTTGCTGAAATCTCTGAATGAGCTCCCCCTTTGTATATGCCAAGGTGTACCAATCTGTCCATGCTCCCTCTGATTACATGCTGAAATCTCTGCTCTGCTGAAGTGTGTTGTTCATGCTCCCCTTGACTTGTAGGCAAGATCTACAAAAGGATGTTCTTCAATAAGAACCATGACATACATCATAAAAGACCTTCCTATCACCAACAGACTCTATACATACATCCATCACCCAACCAAGTGGGGATACACCATAAATTTACATAAGACAACCAAGTACATTACATCATTCATCCTAGGCATAGTGGGGAAACCAAAATAGGCCGTTACATGACCTTGATAAAAGAAATACATGACTGAAATATTTCATCATCCTTCCTATGCATAATGGGGGTACAAATTAAATCATATGACCAGAAGAGATTTCATCAAATGACTACAATAGATAGAGACACACTATTACATCATGGGTCTTGATATGACCTTTACATGAGACCAAACATCTAAATAAGACCATGATAGTCATCAACAACTATCATACACAATGTCTGATCTGCTCCATAAGCATCTGTCAACAAAATCTAGACCAGCAATCATGTTCTCCCTCTGTATCTATTCCATCTATGCTAGATGGTCTCTGTTAGGCCCATATTGGACTCTTCTCATCCTGAGTTTGGCCCACTGATTTCCTTCAAATCAACATATACGTGACTGTATCCATAGAAACATGCGTATATACACGGATCCTCCTTAAGAAACTCGTGTACAACCACTTTCAGATCAGAAACCTGTAAATGTCCTATAACAAGGCATGATATCAACTCATCGTTTTGAATATCATCATAAAATCATTCACATTATATCATATGTGTAAAACACCATAGTCATCTCATCAACATCAAGATCTACATGATCCAAGTAACATCACTTTGGGAACATGATCCAAGTAGCATCACTTTGGGAATATCTGCATTAATCAACATATGTAAGTATCAACCTATCATCATATAGGAAAGAACTCATGATCATCATGTCTCCAACAATGCAACTTTGAGTAATCATCCATATATCTAGCGCTATGTATCAAGACAACATCAATCCATGTGAGCGCCTGCATCATAACTGTATTATATGATCTTTGTGCATCTGACTCCAGTAGCATATGAGTGACTCATCATCAAGTAAAGAAGATATGTATTCAAGCTTTGTACTTCTCCTTATCCTTATGAAGATCATCATGTAAGCGCCATATATGCATTATCAAAGAATCAATCACAAATCTGATCTGAACATCAACTATGTAACCCCAAGAAACATATGAGATTTTGTCATGGACAACTCATAACCATAGCAAGATATATCACTTAGCCATATAAGCATCATTACCAAGGACTACTAACCATAATGCCAACAATGCATCTTTAAAAGCATATGCTCCCCCTGAACCTGTGCCTTCTTGTTTATTGTCAGATCTGATCATGCATATATCAGCAAGAATTATTAAGGCATCAACATCATTAATTTAGGATAAACACTTTTAGATATCAAGAAATTTCCACACATCATCAGTAGATCATTATCAAACGGATCAAATAATGGATTGAATCATATCAGACCCTTTTTCTGAGCCTGTCCCTATGCTTTTCCTCAGACTGACATATACGCGACTGTGCAGTGTCTAACTCGTGTATATACGCAACTTTCCTTTATGAAACTTGCGTATGAGATTCAGGACACTGAAGTTTTATACTTTCAGCTCCCCCTGAGTCTGTTATATCTGTGTTGTGCTGTGTCTGAGTGTGTTGTGCTGTACCACATCTTTTTGTCTGAACTTCCTTCTTCTTCCATATCTTTAAGCGTGATGATGTTTTCTCCTTTTGGTATGGTGCTCGTACTTTGTTCCTAAATTCCTTTGCTCTATGTCCAAGCTTGTTACATGCATAGCATCTTACATGTTTCATATTCCTTCTATAGCAATCAATATCTTTGTTACCAAACATATTGCAATAAAAAGAATATCCCTGAAAGTACCTGGAATGTGATGATCTTTTTGAGTGATGATCTTGACTTATTCTTCTTCTGCATCTAGCTGCAACATGTCCAAGATTATGACACACATAACATTCAACATTATTCATTGGAGGAGTAAAATATTTTCTTTGAATATTTTATTTCCTTGGTTGTTGACGGGGTTGACCTTTCATTTCCTTTTTGAGCATCTCAGATTTTGCATTAGAGTTCCTTGTCTTACTTTGTGAACTAGATTCACCTTCAATGGATTCATGAAAACCAAGACTAGTTTTGATAGTAGGAGATCTTTGACTACTAAGAATATCATCTAAAATCTTAGTACTATCTTGAAATCATAAGAGCTTATCCTTCTCTTCTAATTTATCATTTAGAATATTTACCTCAACCTGAAGTTGCTCTTCCCTTTCACGATGCTGCTTCTTCATGTTTTCTTCAACTTTTCTTTCTTCTTCCAACTGATGTCTTAGTTCAAGAACTTCGATTTCTTGTTTTTCAAGTGCCTGGAGTAGTTCTTTATTCTGCTTCTTTGATTCTTCAAGATCTTCCTTTAGCGAGCGAATCTTAGCTTCAAGACTTTCATAGTAACTGGATCTATCTCTGAGTTTCTTGATTGTTGTGCTCCTTTCATTGACTTCACTTCTTAAAGATGTCACTTCATCTTGTAGCTTTTGACATTGATTTTCCTTGTCCTTGAATAACTTCCTTACCTTGTTTCCTTCCTCTAATTGAGATTTAAGTTTGGTAGTTTCTTCTTTGCAGGCACATTCCCTTTTGTTCAATAGATCTTGTTGATCTCTAATTTTATTTGTAAGCGCTTTAAATACTGCCTCTATTCGATATCTTTCTTGTTCACCCATAAGAGAAAATTCAGTTATTTCACCATCACATTCATCATCTCTAGATGGATAGATATCTCCAGAGGATAACAAATTCATACCTGATAGTTCATCTTCATTCTGAAGTGATTCTAAATCTGAAGTGCTTCTTCCACATAATCCCCAATCGATTCTCCCACTCTCATAGTTCTTCTGAGATGTCTTCTTCTTCTTAGGCACTTTCTTCTTAAGCTTCTTTCCCATAGTTCCACGGATCTCCTTCAAGTGATCAAGCTTCTACCAAAGGACCTTCTCTGATACCAATTGTTGGAAATAATACTGAGAGGGGGGGTAAATCAGTATTATCAAATCAATAAAACTTTTTCATTTCCATACTTAGATATATATACGCTACTTCAATTAAGGGAACCCGTGTGTATACGCAACTGTGTCTAATGCAACTAGCGTATATCCAGAATACTTATGATTCAGTTAATCCATTAAATGTTAATCTTTAGTTAGTGCATCAGAACTTCATTAACCATATGTATAGTAATCAGGTGCAGTAAAACAGAACAAATCATCACACACATGAACACCATGATATAAGGTGGAAACCCAATGTGGGTGAAAACCACCTACTACAAGTCGTCTCTATCTTCTTTTAATAAGAAACTTCTTTTACAATAGTTCTGTACTGGTGCAGTCTTATACCAGTACAAAGGGTTCTACCTGTAGAAGGCTACAACCTTCTCTTGTTCTCCAGCTTCTCTTGGAAGGGAGCTGCAACCCCCTTAGCTCTTGTACTAGCCGATCCAGTTACTAGTACGTAGGTGCTGGCCTACTGAAATGATCCAACCTTTACTTGTTCTCCAACTACTACTGGAAGGAAACTACCACCCCTTTAGATTTTGTACTAGCTGATGTACTAGTACGTAGGTGCTGACCTACAGAAGGCAAAAACCTTCTGTTTCTTCCTCCAAGTACCACGTTTCATACATTTTTAGACGGATACTCCTAAAGCACAACACTATAATCTTAAGGCCACGTTTCATCCAATTTTGATACTGGACCCAGCAATATCATTGAAGCACACAATCAATGAACACTAGCATCATCAATCTCTGAATCACCCAATACTAAATCACTGAAACCCTGTCAACAAAAATTAGTCACCAGAACAATAAACTCTGCAACAATATTCAGAACCAACTGTATCATCAAAATTCATGCATTAAAGTGCATACGCTACTTGGAAGTGTCGAACCAGCGTGTATACGCAACTTCACCAAGGCGAACCAGCGTATATGACATTAATTACTTACTTATAACTTTTCTGCACTTCCTAACTTCAAACATACTCAGATCATTACATATACAAGGATAATATGTATGTTAGCAACTAGATCTAGTTCATCAGATCACATAAATATAAGTCATTCTAATCATGATCCATTATCGATCAACACTGAAGCTAAACATACTCTATTAATCTGAATATGCAGAATACTGATACCAGTAAACAGTCATCAGAACTCATCAACAACCAGAACCACCTGTAACTTCAAACATCATAGGTCAAATGGTATATGCTACTTGGACAAACCAAACCCATGTACATACGCACTTTTATCAAAGCCAACCCGCGTACAGATCTATAAATATTCAATCATGACTTGTAGCTATTTCAAATTTAAGTTATACCCAGTTCAGAACATTACATGCGTCAGTATACAGATCTAGAACAATCATAATCAACCTTATAAAGATAGTTCATTTCAAACCATTTGATCCCGATCTGTCCTTAGATCTTGTTATCCATCAACAGGTGAGATCCCTCCTTAGCTTAGATCAAGCAATGCATCATAACCCATATCCTGCATACTAGATCTTATACTACATCAAATATTCAAGTATTTTTCCCATACACTTGCCTAATGATCTTCTTCTCGTTTTATAGTCTTAGGCCTTACTCAATACCCTGGTCCAAAACCATAACAAAACAGTACCATGGACCCAATACTTGGATCAACACTTTTGACGAGATACCATGGCCCAAAACCATAGGTTCAAATACTAAGGACTAAATACCATGGACCAAAAATAAGTTCTCCCACATGTATACACATACGCGCCTTAGGAACGTCCAACCCGCGTGTATACGCGGCTTCGTCAAAGTGAACCTGCATATACGCGTTTTTCCTTGCATGAAAGTGCGTGTATACGCATACGCGACTTTTGGTCAGCGATCCTGCGTGTATACGCGCTTTTGTAATAGCGAACCTGCGTATATACTTTTCTCTCTTCATTCTTGTAGTCTGATCATTAATTCCTTGCTACTGACTTGCTACACTATGATCTGTCATCTAATTCCTTTGAGCTATCCTGCATCCCATGCATTCAGTCACATCTGATATCTCTTCTATAGATTCATCTAGTTATAAATAAGTGAGATGTTCTTCTACGAGTGGGTTACCATCAAGTACAACACATGCATCATAATGCCAACACTAAGAAATTCCCCTATATAAAGTGAATATGATGAGATAAAAGAAGGGTTTATTGAAATTTATCCATTATGATTAGTATTAATCAACCCTTCTCCATGATACTTGCAATATTTAATAAAATAATGATCTCTTAATATAATAGCATCACAAGTACAATTTTGAAGGGTCATTCAAATCTTCTCTAGTTATAATTGTATAAATTCCTTGTAGATTTAAATCATTTATGTAATTTTCTAAAACAAAAGACTTGAATCTACTCTACTCATCAGTGGAAACAATTAATTGATTGAGAAATCATGAAGCATACAAGAGAAATAATTCAATCAACATATTACTCAATGATTTCCTGGGGAAAGCCACAACTAAAAAACCCTTGCTATCTGTATATTGAATTAGTCAGAAAATATGAGAAGATTACAATGCTTTGCTCAAGCGTGAGCAACATCTACAATATCTCTATCCGCCTCACTACTTCCTAGAAAAGATTAGGCCAATACTTAACCAATTTTTTGCTTTCCCAAGTCCTTATTTCCTTAGGAATTAGCCCCTATTGATTATGGAAATTCCTCAATTAGAATTGTGCAATCCATCATAGGCCTTCCTCAAACTACATGCACGACTTGTGCAATTTGGATGATTATAAAACTAATAGTACACTTCCCTTGAACTCCAATCTCATGTGGGTAACTCTCAAATCACACATGCATGAGTTATTTATGGCTGAATTATCAGTTAACTGGTTGAAAACATGAAGCAACACTCCACTGTTAGACCTCCAACGAGTTCCTCCATCAATTGGAACTAGTTTAATTGATTTTAACTCAGTTAAACTGAATTAATTAATTACAACTCAAAATAAACTCAACTAGGGCTCCTATAAAGTAGATGACACTCTACATGACTCAAGTTAGACCCTCAACTCGAATTAACTGAACAAACTAAGTAAAATTAACTTAGTTAACTCGTACAAGTTGTCTTATGACGTGGAATTACAATTTTGCTCCTAATTTAATTCAAGGGAAAATTAAATCAGGATTTTCTTGTTGCATTTTCAACACTCCCTCTCAATAAGAAAGGGATTATCAAATACCCAATCCTGCCTCTATGGAACTTGAATTTTCCTCTTGATAGTGCCTTAGTCAAGATGTTTGCACTCTGTTCTTCTGTAGGAACTTACTCCAACTATATGATTATCCTCTACACACAATCTCATAGATTGTGATACGAATGTCGATATGCTTGGATCGATCATGAAAAAATGGATTTTCATAGAGTTTGATACAACTCTGGTTGTCATAGTGAATCACCGTGGGATCCATCTACTGACCAAATAACCAAATAAGGATCTTCTCATCCATATAGCCTCGCAAGTTGCTTGACTAGCATCCATGTACTCTGCTTCTGCTAAACTAAGTGCAATTGATCTCTACTTCCTACTATGCCAAAAAATTGCTTCTGACCCAATACTAAAGATTCCCCTTGATGTGCTCTTCCTGTCTAATGGACTCCCTACCCAATCTGCATCTGTGAATCCTTGAAGCCCTTTGTCTGTCTACACTAAAGACCAAATTGAGTGGTGCCTCTGAGGTATCTCAACACATGTTTAGCTGCCTTCCAATATAGTTTGTTTGGATTAACCATTTCTTGACTAATTTGGTTAACTGCAAAATATATGTTCCATCATGTGTTCACCAAGTACATAAGTGAACCCACAAGCTTCCTATAAATAGTAGCCTCTACTACTTCACCTGAAGTAGCATCTTCCTTCCTCCAATGTCTACTAGGGGAGTCTCCATGCATTTGCTGCTCTCCATGTGGAACTTCTTCAATATCTCATTGACATACTTTCCCTAAGAGTCAAACAATTCCCCATATCATTGCCATACTTCTATACCAAGGAAATAATGCATGATCCTCAGGTCCTTCATCTCGAATTCTCTTGCAATAGCCTCTTTGCAAGATTTGACCATCTTCTCATCACCTGTTATAATTAAATCATCGACATATAATACTATAATTAATAATTTACATTCAACCACAATATGGTAAAGGTTTGCATTTGCTTCACTTTTGGTGAAACCCAACCTAGTGAAATAGATGTTGATCCTGGTGTACCAAGCATGGGCTGCTTGTTTCAATCCATACATCGCTTGCTTGAGTCTGCACATAGGAAACTCTCTGTCGAAGGTCTCAAATACTTTCGTTTACTCTAGGTACACCTCTTCCTCAATCACTCCATTGAGGAAGGTTGTCTTCACATCCATCGGATGTATCTTCCATCCCATCTGTGCTGAAAGTGTTAGAATAAATCTGATTGAAGAGTACCTTTCTACTAGAGCAATGGTCTCCTCGTAATCAATTCCCTCCACCTTAGAGAACCCCTTGGCCAAAAATCTAACCTTATGTTTCTCAACACAACCATCTGTTGCTTGCTTCACCTTGTAAATCCACCTAGAAACTCTCACTGGCTTGTCCTATGGCCTTAGGAAAACTTCCCAAGCACTGCTCCTGATAATGGAGTCATACTCCTCTACCATGGAATCAAACCATATTGGTTGTTGCATTGCTTCCTTGAATAAGTATGGCTTAGTCTCCACACTCTCATTCATCATATCCATGTAGTTAGTGTACCGATCTTGTGACCTCCTTTGTCTGCGTTGTGATCTGGGTGTTCCCACATTCTCTCTATCATCATGCATCAATCTCTTACCTTATTTGGTGCACTTCCTTCTATCTCTAGATGTATCTGCATGAGTGGGTGCTTCCACTCTCTCCTCCTTTGCATGTGGTTGTTCCACATCATCCCGAGGTTCTTCCTTTGGAGCCAAAGTTCTACATCTACATGTAACTGAATCTCCCTCTCAAGGGAACATCACATGACCTTCTCTCCATCAAACTTCACATATATACGAACAATTTTCATCCTGTGAGATGGAAGGTACACCTAATAATTGTGAGGTGTATCAGTTTACCCCACAAATATGCCCAACTCAACTTTCAGCTCTAGCTTTTTGCTTGCATCCTCGGTAACATGATAGTAAATTGATGAACAAAAGATCCTGAAGTGTGAGAAATCTAGTTTTTCCCCTGGAAAAACTTCTTATGGTGTATTCTTCCTGAGAATCCGACGAGGACTCATGTTCCACACATATATAGTTGTGTGGGATGCTTCAGCCCACAACTGCAACAGTAAGCCCTAATCATGTAACATCGCTCATGCAACTCCCACAATACTTATGTTCTTCCTGTTAGCCACCCCATTATTTCGTGGTTTATGGGGTGCCATTAACTCCCATCAAATGCCTTATGATGCACATAATTTCTAGAACTCATTCAACACATATTCTCCACCGTTCTCACTCCTAAGAGCCTTTAATTTCCTGTCAGTGTCTTTCTCAACAAGTGCTTTAAATTCACAAAATTTAGAGAACATCTTATCTCTCTTTTTCATGAAGAAAATCCAACACTTACGTGAGAAATCATCTAAAAATATCACATAATACTTGTGCTTGGATGTGGAGGTTGTCGAACCTGGAGGCTGTCGAGAATCTTCAACGCACATCTCAGTGAACTCTTTCAAGGATTGCTTGCACTCAATTGTCCTTATCATGAAAGGTAGCTTTGGTGTACTTCCCCAATGTACACCCTTTGCATGTATCTCGATACTCTAGCGCACCCTTGGGAAGTCCTGTAGAAATCTATTGCATGACCTTCAAGGCTCCATGGTGAAAATGGCCCAATATTCTATGCCATAATTCACTGATGTCTCAGTTCTGCACCTTCTCTGCTTTTGTGCTCATTGCTACACAATCTTCTACATCCAATTTGTATAGGTTCTTCACCTGAACCCCAACTCGCTTCACTTGTCCTATGGCTATGTGATGAAGGAAAGCCTTTACTTTTCTAAATATCACATCGTACCCATGGTCTTCCAACATAGAAACTGAAAATAAATTCTTCTTCAGACCCAGAACATACATGACATATTTTAATGTGAGAGGAGAACTAGACTCCCTCTGAAAAGTAACATTATTGATGTTGGTTGCGCTATGCCCTCCATCATATCCCATCTTGATGTGCATCTGGAGGTTCTTCTCCTCCAAGTCACTGAGAAATTCTTTGTTTTCAGTCATATGGAATGAGGCTCCACTATCCAAATACCACACACTTCCCATCACCGATTTCACCATGTATGCAATGAGGGTGAAATCCAACTTGAATTATGAAGCCAGAGCTTCACCTGCCGCTCCTCCTAAGGGATTCTTTGTGGAATTATTCTGCGGACGCTTAGTGGCATAGTGTCCTAACTCTTGACAATGAAAACATTTAATCTTCGACAAGTTCATAGTTTCCCTGAATGGAATCCCTTTTGGATTTGGATTTCTTCCCTTTCCCTTTCTTTTCCTTTCTAGCCAAGGCACTCTCCTCCTCATCATTCTTGGATGAGGTTCCATCTTTGGTGTTCCACCTTTTCTCTTCTTGCACCAAGTCAGACCACAAACGCTCCCACGTTGGTAGATTCTCCCTCCCATTTACTGAATCTTGGTAGTTGTGCTAGCTCTTGGGAAGGCCTAGAAGTGATAGGCTGACCATATCATCTTCAACAACTGTAATACCAATGTTCCCAAGCTCATCTCGACATTGGGTGAAATTTCTCAAGTATCGTGGTTTTTTTCGCCCTTCTCCATCTTGATCTTCTGAAGCTTGTCCTTCAGTGCCAACTTCCTATGGTCACTGCTGTTCTGAAACAAGTCTATAAAGGCTTGCCACATTGCATATGGTGTATCCTTCCCATGGAGATTCGAGACAATATGATCTTGAACTCTGTATAAATTCCTTGTAGATTCAAACTATAGATTGTAATATGCTAAAACAATTGACTTGAATTTACTCTTCTCATCAATGAAGACAATAAATGATCGATAAAATCATAAAGCATAAAAGAGAAAGAATTCAATCACACATAACACAATAATTTTTTGGGGAAAGCCACAACTTAAAAACCCTGCTATCTGTATATTTTATTACTCAAAAAATATGAGAAGATTACAATGCTTTTATCAATCCCGAGCAACCTCTGCACTATATCCATCTATCTCACTACTTCCCAGACAACCTCAAGAAAACACTTAGCCAATGTTGCTACCTACCAAGCTCCTATTTCCTTGTGCATTTTCCTTGGGAATTAACCCATATTTAATTGGGAAAATCCACAAATACGAATTTTGCAATCCTCATAGGCCTTCCTCTAATTGCATGTAACTCCTATACAATTTAGATGATTATACAACAAATAGTACGTTGTCCTTGAACTCCAATATCAACTGGGTATTTCTTTGATCTGACATGCATGAGTTAATTATGAGTGAATATTTAGTTTGGTGGTTAATCACCACTGGTTACACCCCACTATTGTAGGTTACACTCCACTACTAGATGTCCCACTAATTCCTCCTTCAGTTGGAACTATTTTAACTGACTTTAACTCAATTAAATTGAATTAAATAATTACAACTCAAAATAAACTCAACCAGGTATCCTAAAAGGTAGGAGACACTCTACATGATTCTAGCTAGACCCTCAACTTGAATTAGCTAAGCCAACTAAGTAAAATTAACTTATTTAAATATTGCAAGTTGTCATTAGATGTGGAATTACAATTTAATTCCTAATTTGATTTAAGGACAAAATTAAATTAGGATTTTATTGTTGCATTTTCAACACTCACTCTCAACAAGAAAGGGATTATCTACTACCCCAATCCTACCTCCGTGAAACTTGAATTTGCATCTTGATAATTCCTTTGTCAAAATATTTGCATTATTCTCCTCTATAGGAATGTATTCCAGCAACATGATTCTCCTCTGCACACAATCTCGTAGATGGTGATACCAGATGTCGATATTCTTGGACCAATCATGAAAAAATGGATTATCAGAGAGTTTAATATGACTAACTGAACAAGGATCTTCCTCATCTAGATAGCTTCACAAGTTGCTTGACTAGAAGCCATGCACTTTTCTTTTGCCAAACATAGTTAAATTGATCTCTTCTTCCTGTTGTACCAAGAAATTGCTGCTGACCCAATACCGAAGATTCCCCTTGATGTGATCTTCCTGTCAAATGGACTCCCTCCCAAATCTGCAACTGTGAAGCCTTGAAGCTTCACTCCCTCTATCTGACTATACCAAAGACACAACTAAGTGGTGCCTCTGAGGTATCTCAACACATGTTTAGCTGCCTTCCAATAAAGTTTGGTTGGCTTAAACATGGCTTGAATTAGCTAGTTAACTGCAAAACACATGTCAATTCATGTGTTCACTAAATACATTAGTGAACACACAAGCTGTCTATAAATAGTAGCCTCCACTACTTCACCTGAAATGTCATCTCCCTTCCTCTAATTACCTGCTGGAAGAGTCTCCATGGGTTTTCTCCTCTCCATGTGGAAATTCTTCAGTATCTCATTGCCATACTTTCCCTGAGAGACAAATAGTTCCCCATATCCTTGCCATACTTCCATATCAATAATTTAATGCATGAACCCCAGGTCCTTCATCTCGAATTATTTTACAAGATCCTCTTTGCAAGATTTAATCGACTTCTCATCACATATTAGAATCAAAACATATAATACTATAATCAACAATTTACTTTAACCAATAATATGGTAAAGGTTCACATCTGCTTCACTTTTGCTGAAGCCCAAGCCGGTGAAATAACTGTCAATTGTGGTGTACCAAACATGGGGTGCTTATTTTAGTCCATACTGTTAGAGTCGGTCTAGTAGCCCTCCATCAGCGATCAAAACTCTTTGCATTTGCATAAGTAGGTGTCTCATTAGTGACATCTCATTGCATTCCATTAGGCATGCCATAACCCTGATGGAGGAGCTGGTGTCTTTATTCCCCTCTTGGCACTGCTGAATCAAGTTGTTTCAGTCAATAAACTATAACAAAGTTGTTTGTCTTGTCTTGAGGTCAAAAGTCTTAGGTCTAGGGTTTAGGTCCAGTTTGTCTTCAAGATCATGTCTCTAAAGTCAATAAATGCCCAACAGGCCAGAGGGATGAACTATCAAAGTATTTGTTCAAAAGATTTCATCTTGAACAGTTAATTTTTACCTTGGATTTAAAAACCCTATTTTTAAAGCCAAGGTCATTTCTCAAAATTTTGTAAAAATTGTAAAAATTCAAAAATTCATCGAAAGTCAGTATGCAGCCCTGGTCCCCTTTGCCAAGATTCCTCAGAAGCTATCCTTGCAAAAATTTTCAAGAAAAAGCATCAGTTCAACCAATTTCAGGACAAAAGGAAACCAAAAAGTCAGCAACATTCAAAGTTTAAAAAGTGTCATGAAAAAACATTAGAAAGAGGGTTTTGACATGAAATAAATTCAAAACAAGGCTATAAAGTCTCTCTCTCCCTCCATTAAGCTTCATTGTGCCTTCAAGCAATAGAGCAAATCATTTTCAAGAGCATTTGGGCGGAATTGCATAGAGGATCGGTGCGCGACCTCTCCACAGCTGTGCGTGACCTGTTGGGTGGGCGCGACTCGTCCAGGGGGTCCCAACAGTTGAAAAAAAACAAGGGCGCGACCTCTTGGGTGTGCGCGACCCTTCAGTCCTGCACGCGACCTTTCAGGAGCTCACCTACAACAATTACTTATAAAATTCAAGAAGACCCCAAATCTCCTCAAGCCTGTCAGGTAGGCCTTCAATCATATAAATTATGGTTTGCTAAAGCTTGAAGAAGATCATGATCATATTTTAAAAGCCTTCATTTGCAAGTAAAGACTCCATGTGCTTTTGCTTGAAAATGTCAAAGTTGCTAGGGTTTGTTTTGCTGTTTTAAGGTATTCCTTTTCATTCCTATTGTTCCTACATTTTCCCACCTCCCATTTTTTACTCCCTTATCACTGTTATTTAATTTCCCTACCAAAAATATTAAGAAATCAAAAATCAAAACATAGACCCTACGTCCCATAACATCCTTGCAAATGAAATTGTATGATGATGTATATGTCATAATTCTTCCCCTAAACTCCCTGTTTCATATGTTTTTCCCAATTTCCCTTCCAAGTCTCCCTTCCCTAACATTTCCCTTGTGCTACTTGTCCCCTTGAAACAGCATTTCAAAACAGTTAAAACAACAGATTTTAAAGCAGAAGCAGTAGTACATTTCAGCCACTTTGCTCCTGAAACCATGTCAGAAACCGAAACCGACTATGAGCAAAGTGATGACCACGAGTCAGCTTCAGAAGTTGAGGTACAAAGGAGATTTCAGTATGAACCTTACATTAAACCTGAATATATGAGGTACATGACTGGTGTATTTCCTTTCAGATTTTTGAAGGATGAGTATGTTCCCTTGATGAGTTTCATCATGTGCTATTTCACCTGTGAGGGTAGATTTTCACGTTTGTTTTGGTACCATATTCGCTTGTTGATGCATTTCACATGGGTACGGATGATGAACATACCCTTTTTTATGTGCCGGAATATTGAGAAGATGGTGCCATTGGTGCAGAGAAAGAGTCCAGCACAGCAACATAGGAGCCTCTATCATTATGGTTTGATTCAGCTTGTGGTCATACATCAGTTGGCTCAGCATGGCATCCCATGGGAGGAGTTTATCTCTCATGAGTTCTTCACAGGGACACCACCACATCCTGAGATTGTTCATGAGGAGGGAGGACCTTCACAACAGCATGATATCCCTGAGACTAGACATGTCAGCTCTCCTCCATTGGTCACTTATCAGGGAGGCCACAAGGCTTTATTTGCAGCAGCTAGGCGAGTATTTTATCCACATCAGGTGGAAGGAGTCTCGCCTTCTTCATCAGCACCGCGATAGTTATCTCCACACCAGGTGGAAGGGGCCTCATTTCCGACAGCAACACAGGTATCAGAGAGGGGCAAGCAGCCCAGGATTGAGCAAGGATTGTCATGTGATCTAGATATTGACATCATTGATATTGAGGATAGCTCCCCTGCCTCAAAGCTCAAGGAGATCATCCGAGAGCAAAGGACCGAGAATGAGTCGTTGCACAAGAAATTGCAGATGGCAAAATGGATAAATAACTATTTAGAGCAGCGCAACAAACAATTGGAGGATGAGCACGAGCTTTATGAGCAGCGGAAGATTCGTGAAGACCGCGAATTGGCTCGTAGAAGACCCGGTGATTTGACACCCATAGATCGAGAATCTATGCTTATTCGGGTCAATGCTCATTTGGAGAGGTTGCTGGCCAAGTCCAATAGAGATAAGGACCTGCTCCGGAATATGAAGAACCACTATTGGGCCTGAATGCACGTATGCAAGGCAAGAATGAAGGTGCTCCAAGGATGGTTGGCCAAGGCACTCAAACGAAGAAAAAGGCCCGATCCTCTCCATATCTTGGCTGAGGCTTCCTTGAAGGAGCATGGTGCTAAATGACTCAACCCCAGCACAAATTTCAAAAAAAATTCAGCATTTTTGGTCATTTATGAATTTTTTGGTCAAAAAACAGGTTTTCTTCACCAAGAGGTCGCGCACTGTGCACAACCCTTTCGATTGGGAGGTCCATTTCAGGAACAGTTTGCATTTTTGGATTTGTCATGCAAAGATACACTTGCTCAGTGAAGATCAAGAAATTTCACCAAGTTTGGGCCTCCAGAAGGTCAAAAAACAAGCAAAAAATGATTTTCTGCCACCTTTTTGACACACAGGAAGCAGTCTTGGGAGATTGCAATTTTGGAGGGGCAAATGGACACCAAATTCAGAAATTCCACTTAGGTTGGAAAGTAGACATCCAGAACTTTCCAACAAGCCCACTCTTGCCTCATTTGGACACCTGGAAGTGTCTCAAGAGCTGCTCCAAAGGTGCGCGACCTCTTTAGAATCAGTGCGCGACCTCTTGGGCAATTTTCATAGAAATTGTGCCTACAGCTCAGCAAAACGCAGTTTTGACTAGGTTTGACTTTTTGGAGTGAATTTTGATCCTCCTTGATGTAAATGATGTAATTTTATGATATTTTGACACTTATTTATCTCTTCTAAAAGATTCATTCATGAGATAGGCAAAAATTTAATGAATGAATTGGTTTCCTAGCTTATAGATGCAAGTTGTTTTGACTGCCTAGATTTTAGTGATTAGTTTAGAATTGGTTGAAACAGCTCCTAGGATAGTGAGCTCGACCCCTAGAGGCAAGGAAAGATGTTAGCTTGCCTATATTATGTACTTTCTTAGTCATTTTCATGGTTGGACTCTTGAGGGAGAAAGCTCTATTGTATTACTCATTGTATCTCTGCAATTTTTGGCTAAGGAAGACCAGGGTTTTGCAGTCCTTTTTGGGATTCTTGTGGTTACATGTATTGATGGTGTGCTTCTATTTGTACTTGTAAGTTTGTTATGTGAATCATCTTCTTAATTTTTCTTCTGCAAATTAGGCAAATGAAGTGTTAAGGTAGAATTCATGGTTGTTATGCTCTGCCTTTAAGTTTGCTTAATATCAATGTTTTCAGTTGTTTAAGGAGAATTCAAGGTGATTGCTTGCGCTCCTTAGCTCCTCACCAGTCATTCTCATCCATTTAAATCTTTCAAGGGCATCAATACAGTCTCCTACCTCGCCCCAAAGAGCCCCCTGTGAAAACTGCGTCCAATCCCCGCACCCAAAATTGCCTTTCCCAAATTTTCCACCAAAACCCTAAAAATCCCAAATCAAACCTTTTTATCAGTTTACTAGCCTAAAATCAGTGTTTCCACATTGGTTATCTCTCCCATTGAAGATCTTTACCGAGATATACCGGAGAGAGCCCTCTCCTGCCCCGTAGGGCTAGCTACGAGGCTAAGTGGTTTGATGTTGCCTTGAAGTTTACCTTTTTCAGCCTGAGTGAAATTTCAAGCGCTAACATATTGGCGACCATACTGGGGAGAACAAACTTGTCTGTGGATTGATGTGTTTGTTTCATAAGTCTTAGACGAAGCCTGAAGATTATGCCAGGTAGCCTTCGAAACGCTTTTGCTTTGCATAAGCACAAGTAGATAAACGCTGCTTCAGTCAATCTCCGTGAGCTTGTGAATACGGCACTTCGATTGCATTTTACCCCAGTTTATTTGTAAACTCTGAACTTTTGGATGATTAGTTGAGATTTTTCACAGGCTGAAATCATTCACCTGGCAACTCCTTTCATGAAGAATCCAACGATCAGTGCTTCATGGTGACTTCACTGCAGAGAGATCAGTAGCTTTGAGCTTTTCAAGATGGACCAAATCTTCAAGAAGATATGCTCCCATTGAGCCGAGATCACATCCCTGGTTTTCCAAATAAAATTCCGAAGGTAGATTGGTCAAGGAATCTTGCCTACATTTAAAGATGATGGTAAGAAGGATGCTGCTCTTCATCTAATCAGATTTCATATGCATATTCGCAAGTTGAAGGTGGATTTTCTGGAAGATTGCTTGATGAAGATATTCTTGGCCACTCTGGAAGGTAAAGCCCAATCATGGTATGAAAGTTTGCCGCCTGCTTGTATTTACTGTTTAAAGGATTTTCATGCTATGTTCATTGAACGATATAAGGACTCTTATCCATCATTAAATTTAGTTCAAGACTGTTGCAAGTATGTTTATAGTTTTATTGAAAGCCTCGAGAAATATTACGAAGATGATAATTTTATGGACGTTGAGCTCATGGAGGCTCTATATGAGAATCCATTTCACCAGCATAAAGAAAACTTAGAGAATTCCCATCAAGATGATCAGGACATTTTGCAGCAGAATCAAGATCAGCAGGCTGAAGATGGTCATATGGCTGAAAATGATGGAAAGGGAGAATGACATTTCAGATCTGCCCACAGAAGACAACAGCATGCAAGTAAGTCCAGTGCTGATTGTAGATTGTTCTAATGCCCAGTCAGCTACTTCAGAATTAGATTCAAATTGTAATGACCAAGCATACCTTGTGCTGAATCTTGAAAAGGAGGGTTTTGTTGTTGAGACCATAGACAAAGTTTTTTATCCAAATGTTCTCATGCCATTAGAACAGAGCTTGCATGAGGAGGTAATTCAGCCAATTCATGAAGAGCAAGACAAGATCTTCGTTCAAGTAAGTGAAAAGGTTTCTCTGGATGAATCTATGGTAGCTGATAGAAATGTTAGTGTTGGGTTTCATGAGACATCTAAAATTTCTTTTCTCATGATTGATGAATGTAATGATAATCCGGCTGTCTATCATTTGAGATGACCTACCATATTGTAGACTACAGAAGATCAGAGCATACAGGATTACCTTCAGATTTCTCTTCATAAGTTTCATGTGCTGAAATGCTTTTCCAGAGAGATCTGCCCATTCCATTTGTTCAGAGTTTTTGAAGCCATGAGCTACTTTTACCGAAGACATGATAAGGCAGATCAGAATTGAAACAAAGGACACCTTGATCTTTCAGCAGGAGGTGGCAGTGGCAAATCTTCATGTTTTTCACGATCCTCTAGCAAGTTTGTTGCAGCCAGCAGTGAAAATGTTTATTACAGTGTTTTGTTGCAGCCATGGTCAACTATGTTTTTAGATGCCCAGTGATAGGTTTGTACTGTTGACCAGAAGTTCTAATAGGAAGAATCAATCAAGAAGAAATCTTCTTGATTGGTTGCATTGGCATTTTGATATAGTTTGATGGTATATTTTCTTGTAATAAATACAGGTGGTTGTCATCATGATTTCAAATCTTGATGGATTGCTGCCCTTCAATAAGATTTGTAAGTTCTTGTTTTCGTTAAGTCAGTCATGTAGGTTTCATAATTGTCTCGGCTTGAGTCAGGTTTCAGTCAATAAATGAGTCAGAGTCTTGTGTCGTTTGCCGAAATAATGACTCCATTTCCCAATGGATAAAGCACTGGTCTGCTCTCCCAGAGGTCTAAGGTTCTTGGCACCTCCAAGGAGCTACCATCCCCATTGGAGCCAATGTTAGAGCCGGTCTAGTAGCCCTCCATCAGCGATCAAAACTCTTTGCATTTGCATAAGTAGGTGTCTCATCAGTGTCATCTCATTGCATTCCATTAGGCATGCCATAACCCTGATGGAGGAGCTGGTGTCTTTATTCCCCTCTTGGCACTGCTGAGTCAAGTTGTTTCAGTCAATAAACTATATCAAAGTTGTTTGCCTTGTCTTGAGGTCAAAAGTCTTAGGTCTAGGGTTTAGGTCCAGTTTGTCTTCAAGATCATGTCTCTAAAGTCAATAAATGCCCAGCAGGCTAGAGGGATGAACTATCAAAGTATTTCTTCAAAAGATTTCATCTTGTACAGTTAATTTTTACCTTGGATTTAAAACCCTGTTTTTAAAGCCAAGGTCATTTCTCAAAATTTTGTAAAAATTGTAAAAATTCAAAAATTCATCGAAAGTCAGTATGCAGCCCTAGTCCCCTTTGCCAAGATTCCTCAGAAGCTATCCCTGCAAAAATTTTCAAGAAAAAGCACAGTTCAACCAATTTCAGGACAAAAGGAAACCAAAAAGTCAGCAACATTCAAAGTTTAAAAAGTGTCATGAAAAAACATTAGAAAGAGGGTTTTGACATGAAATAAATTCAAAACAAGGCTATAAAGTCTCTCTCTCCCTCCATTAAGCTTCATTGTGCCTTCAAGCAATAGAGCAAATCATTTTCAAGAGCATTTGGGCAGAATTGCATAGAGGATCGGTGCGCGACCTCTCCACAGTTGTGCGCGACCTGTTGGGTGGGCACGACCCGTCCAGGGGGTCCCAACAGTTGCAAAAAAACAAGGGCGCGACCTCTTGGGTGTGCGCGACCCTTCAGTCCTGCACGCGACCTTTCAGGAGCTCACCTACAGCAATTACTTATAAACTTCAAGAAGACCCCAAATCTCCTCAAGCCTGTCAGGTAGGCCTTCAATCATATAAATAATGGTTTGCTAAAGCTTGAAGAAGATCATGATCATATTTTAAAAGCCTTCATTTGCAATTAAAGACTCCATGCGCTTTTGCTTGAAAATGTCAAAGTTGCTAGGGTTTGTTTTGTTGTTTTAAGGTATTCCTTTTCATTCCTATTGTTCCTACATTTTCCCACCCATTTTTTACTCCCTTATCACTGTTATTTAATTTCCCTACCAAAAATATTAAGAAATCAAAAATCAAAACCTAGACCCTACCTCCCATAACATCCTTGCAAATGAAATTGTATGATGATGTATATGTCATAATTCTTCCCCTAAACTCCCTGTTTCATATGTTTTTCCCAATTTCCCTTCCAAGTCTCCCTTCCCTAACATTTCCCTTGTGCTACTTGTCCCCTTGAAACAACATTTCAAAATAGTTAAAACAACAGATTTTAAAGTAGAAGCAGCAGTACATTTCAGCCACTTTGCTCCTGAAACCATGTCAGAAACCGAAACCGACTATGAGCAAAGTGATGACCACGAGTCAGCTTCAGAGGTTGAGGTACAAAGGAGATTTCAGTATGAACCTTACATTAAACCTGAATATATGAGGTACATGACTGGTGTATTTCCTTTCAGATTTTTGAAGGATGAGTATGTTCCCTTGATGAGGCTCATCATGCGCTATTTCACCTGTGAGGGTAGATTTTCACGTTTGTTTTGGTACCATATTCGCTTGTTGGTGCATTTCACACGGGTACGGATGATGAACATACCCTTTTTTATGTGCCGGAATATTGAGAAGATGGTGCCATTGGTGCAGAGAAAGAGTCCAGCATAGCAACATAGGAGCCTCTATCATTATGGTTTGATTCAGCTTGTGGTCATACATCAGTTGGCTCAGCATGGCATCCCATGGGAGGAGTTTATCTCTCATGAGTTCTTCACAGGGACACCACCACATCCTGAGATTGTTCATGAGGAGGGAGGACCTTCACAACAGCATGATATCCCTGATACTAGACATGTCAGCTCTCCTCCATTGGTCACTTATCAGAGAGGCCACAGGGCTTTAATTGCAGCAGCTAGGCGAGTATTTTCTCCACATCAGGTGGAAGGGGTCTCGCCTTCTTCATCAGCACCGCGAGTGTTATCTCCACACCAGGTGGAAGGGGCCTCATTTCCGGCAGCAAAACAAGTATCAGAGAGGGGCAAGCAGCCCAGGATTGAGCAAGGATTGTCATGTGATCCAGATATTGACATCATTGATATTGAGGATAGCTCCCCTGCCTCAGCTCAAGAGATCATCCAGAGGCAAGGACCGAGAATGATCGCTGCACAAGAATTGCAGATGGCAAAATGGAATAACATTAAATTAATTTAGAGCAGCGCAACAAAACAGTTTGGAGATGAGCACGAGCTTATGAGCAGCGGAAGATTCGTGAAGACCGGGAATTGGCTCGTAGAAGACCCGGTGATTTGACACCCATAGATCGAGAATCTATGCTTATTCAGGTCAATGCTCATTTGGAGAGGTTGTTAGCCAAGGCCAATAGAGATAAGGACCTGCTCCGGAATATGAAGAACCACTATTGGGCCCAAATGCACGTATGCAAGGCAAGAATGAAGGTGCTCCAAGGACGGTTGGCCAAGGCACTCAAACGAAGAAAAAGGTCTGATCCCCTCCATATCTTGGCTGAGGCTTCCTTGAAGGAGCATGGTGCTAAATGACTCAACCCCAGCACAAATTTCAAAAAAATTTCAGCATTTTTGGTCATTTATGAATTTTTTGGTCAAAAAACAGGTTTTCTTCACCAAGAGGTCGCGCACCGTGCGCGACCCTTTCGATTGGGAGGTCCATTTTAGGAACAGTTTGCATTTTTGGATTTTTCATGCAAATATACACTTGCTCAGTGAAGATCAAGAAATTTCACCAATTTTTGAGCCTCCAGAAGGTCAAAAAACAAGCAAAAAATGACTTTCTGCCACCTTTTTGACACACAGGAAGTAGTCTTGGGAGATTGCAATTTTGGAGGGCAAATTGACACCAAATTCAGAAATTCCACTTGGGTTGGCAAGTAGAGATCTAGACCGTTCCAACAAGCCCACTCTTGCCTCATTTGGACACCTGGAAGTGCCTCAAGCTGCTCCAAAGGTGCGCGACCTCTTTAGAATCAGTGCGCGACCTCTTGGGCAATTTTCACAGAAATTGTGCCTACAGCTCAGCAAAACGCAGTTTTGACTAGGTTTGACTTTTTGGAGTGAATTTTGATCCTCCTTGATGTAAATGATGTAATTTTATGATATTTTGACACTTTTTATCTCTTCTAGAAGATTCATTAATGAGATAGGCA
>APFE030619515.1:197499-225817 GCA_000404065.3 Pinus taeda
CATCCACGCACATGGGACGAGAGCCTCCCCTATGTTCAGCACAGCTACAACCGGGCTCTCCACAGCTCGACTGGCCACAACCCTTTTCAGGTGGGCTTGGGATTCCAGACACTATGTCCCATTGATGTGGCCATGCCATTTGCAGCTACTCATGTAGAATCTGCTCATGTCCAGTATGAAACAGATAAGGCAAACAACTTCATTGAACACATCCAACATATTCGCCAGCAGGTCGATGACATTCTGGAGAAATCTAATGCTAAGTACAAGCAACGACATGATCAACATCAGGTGCCACACAAGTTTCAGGCGGGTGACAAAGTCTGGTTGCATTTGCAAAAGGAACGCCTTACCGGAGCCTATCGGAAACTCAGACCACTCCGATATGGCCCTTACACCATTACCAAGGCTGTGGGAGACAATGCATTTGAGCTCAGTATTCCCCCATTCCTTGGCCTGCACCCGTTGTTCAATGTCGACCCTTCGGCCATACTTTCCGCCATTACTAGACACATCCGACATTGCAGAACAACTCACACCCACAGAGTTAAATCCACCTTGCATGGAACAAGCTGCAACTGATCGGATCATGGACACACAGATCAAGCACACTCGCCAGCAGAATATCCAACTATATCGAGTTGCCAAAGCAGGACAACTCCTTCACCAAGGCAAGTGGCTCACCAGGGACCAAGTGCAGCAGAAGTTCCCTCATCTCATGGAGGAACTCAACGCAATGGGGACCATTGCTTCCTAAGGGGGGAGGAATGATCCAAGTGGATATTGGTGGCCACCCGCTAAGTCGACTTGGATCCCCTCGAGTGCTTCGTGCAGTTTTTTTCAATTTCCTTAATTATAGCACAATTTACTATTTTTAGCAGTTTTTCAAGTCCTAAACTTCCGGAGCCGTTTTGAGGCCCTAAACGACGTTTTTTGGGAAATCTACCGCCAATGATTTTTCGTGACTAAAAATCGCCTTTTCCGTCGTATTCCTCGGAGAGATCTTTCCAACGGGCTATCATGCGCGTCAAACTGAGATAAGACGACCAATTCGCGACCCCGGGAAGTTGAGGTACCAACTTACCCAAAAACGGGGCCCACAATTTGGCGTTTCATCTTCTAGGGTTAGGTTTTGGAATGTGAAGGGTTTTTCCATTGTTTCTCAACAATAAATAGGCCTTCGAGCCTCATTGTAACACAGTTCAGAGGCATGTAGCCACACATCTCTTCTCAGAGATAAGCTCCCATCGCCCTAGCTGGTTTATTTCTATTTCCGGTTGTAAGCATATTTCAGTATTTTCCATTAATGAAATGAAGTATTATTTCCGCTACATCTTTGTGTATATGGTTATCTCTATATTTTATTGCGTTCCTGTTTAAATCCGGATTAGTCCTTCTATTAACTTGTCACTAAAAAATATATTACATAGAGTACATCGCACCTAAAGAGGAAGAGGGCTAAAAAAATTTAGCAATCACTCCTAGGTTTCAGAAAAGAGTCAACTTCTTGAGAACCAGGCCTAGGGCCCAAGAAAAAACAAAACACACTACCTTCACCACTTATCCGAGATGAAGCTGTCAAGGGGCAAAGCATAACAGAAGCAAGTGGATGGAAAAAACTTTAAGCGGAATGGAAAAAACTTTAAGTGGACCCAAAGAGGGAAATAGAGACCACATAATAAAATTTCAGGTCTGTTGGGGATCACCCAGACCCACTAACCTGCTCCTCGAACCTAAGTTGTTGATCTGCAGCTGCATGATCCAACAACTGAGGAGAATATCAAGCAGAGAAGAAGCAGGAGGAATACCCGCCCAATGAAGGCGGTATTCTCTCTCCTCCGAGAGCCACGTGTTGAACACTGAGTGGCATCGAGCTCATTTCTAATAAACCACTTTGGCTTTTGAGGACGCCCGATAACTCGGAAACTGCTTTGATGCCCGATAACATGAAAACCATGGAAACACTGCACCTATTTCCATCCATTCGACTAAGCCCCCCCATTTGAACCAATGCCTCGCAGCTTTGAGCAGATTGTCACAATTTTTCTGACTACCCGTTCACTATCCAAGCTCCTTGCAAAACCATTGAGAAGGAAATTTGTGGTATTCCACTGTGAGACCTGAATAAGAAAAATCTCAGGTTGACTTTCTATCAAACCCCTATCATCCATTTATTAAAGGTAAACTGGCAGATTCCCCTTCCTGTGCTGATAATGCTCCTTGTCTATGAGAGCCAGAGTGTGGCATCCCTCACGCAGATGTCTTGCAGGTATCGACTGCCACAGGAAGCACTTGTTGTCTCTTATGCATCTCACCCCTTCATTATCTAGCCAATCTGCTACTCTGTTGGCATCTCTGCGCACATGCACAAAACTAAGAGTTCTTAGAATTCTTAGGTGCGATTGAATTCGGTAATACACCTGCAAAAATCTTCGGTGTCTCGAGACTTTGTTAGGTACAATGCCTGTGCCTAGCCGCTTGAACGAATTAATTATTAGTTTCGAGTCAGCCTCACTGATTGTATTATGTAAATTGAACTCGATCAGAATCTCCAAGCATTGCTCAATGGCCATGAGTTCAGCCATATTGTTAGTGGCCCTCCCCGGATGACTGTGAAAGATGACTTGTATATTTCCCTCATCATCTTTTATGACTTCTCCATAACCAGCATCCCCAGGGTTACCTTTTGAGGCTCCGTCTATATTGAGTTTTAAAAAGCCATGGGGAGGGGGTTGCCAGAAAGCCTTTCCTTCTGATATGTGCCTCGTTGTTTTATTTATGCCCTAAGGGACCTGTGATTGGAAACCCAACAGTTCCAGAATGTGAGCGTCCCGATGACCTAGGGGTCTCTTAGGAGGTTGCACCCGAAGGGCATTGACAGTTTCTTTGAGCTGTTTTATGATTTGTGCTATGATACTTTGTGTTGAGTCAGATTTATCTTTGAAGATCCTGTTGTTACGTTCTTTCCAAACATCCCAGATCAAGAATCTTGGAATCAGAACCCAGGTTGTGTTTACTGTCTCATTCTCTGAGAAGTCCTTCCTCCAATTCTTTAAATTAATAGTGGTGTCATCTTCATTCCTGTCTGTCTGCTTGAAGATACAGGCCACCCAATTCCATAAGGTTGAGGTGAAAGAGTAGAGGTTGAGAAGGTGATCCATAGTTTCTTCCTGTAGGTCACATAGTTGGCATCTTGAAGGACCAACAAAACCTCTCTTTTTGAGATTTTCCCAAGTTAGAATCTTTTTGTGCTGAACTAGCCACCAGAACATCTTGATCTTCATCCAGTGTGGGTTATTCCATAGGTCTTTCCATGTCTTATCAGCACTTGGGTACTTGAATCTCGTGGCTATTCTTTTTGCTTCTTTGAGGTTGAAGAGGCCCTTGTTGTTTCTACCCCATATTAGTAGATCATTCGAGGTTGAAGTCAACATTTGTCTCTTTTCCAGAATAGCTTCCATAACTTTAGCTTGGGTCTTCAACGGAGTCTCTTCATTGTAATCTGGTACCTTCCAAATTCTCCATTTACTAGTGTCCATTTATTGATCCCAATAGTCACTTACTTTTTTAAGTCCTTTGATAATGGTATCTTTTTGATGATATCCAGTCCTTCTCTACAAAGTTTATGTTCCTACTGCCATTTGTCCTCCTAGAACTAGGAAATATTCCCATTCCTGATCTCCTAGAAACTGTGTTTCTGAACCAAGGATCTGTCCTCCCATGCCTTGTTCCAAACATGGGAACCTTTGTTGTGTCCTATCATTCTAATATGGTCCATTTCTTGCCAATCCATTGCATATTTCTGTTTCTAGATTTTAGCCCAGGGGTTTCTTATTTCCTTTAGCCATCTCTACCAGAGTTTTGGCCCCAAAACTTTGCTAAGAATATCTAGGTCATGGAGACCCAAACCACCATGGTTTTTGGGTTTACAGAGCTTGTCCCAAGCTACCAGAGCCCATTTCTTTTTCTCTTCCCCTTTACCCCAAAGAAAATCCCTTTTGATATTCCTGATTTGCTGTAAGACTCCTGTCGGTGCCAGAAAGGAAAATAACATGTAGATTGGAGTGGTTTGTAGTACTGCCTTTGTGAGAACTAGCCTTTTAAGGATTTTCTTATCCACTTGCTGACTTTGTCATTCAATTTATTAGTTACAGACTCCCAGAATTCCTTGCTCAGAGGTTTGTTAGTGAGGGGTATTCCCAGATAATTTGAGGGAAGATGATCTCTTTGAAAGCCTATAATTTTGGAGAGAATTCTTTGAATTGAAATATCAGTGTTGAAAAAGAAAACTTTTGATTTTGTGAGGCTTACCTTGGTACCGGCAGCCATTGCGAACTCATACAGGATTTTTTTGAAAGCTTTGGCTTCCTTGACTGTGGGTGTGCCCTACAGCATAGTGTCATCCACAAATTGTTGATGAGTCAATGTGTCCCCATTCTAAGTGAGTCTGAGTCCCTGGATTCTTCCTACCTCCTTGGCTAAAATGATTGCTCTGCCCAATCCCTCTATCATGAGAATGAAGAGGAAGGGGGAGCGAGGATCTTCTTGTCTGAGGCCTCTCGATGGCCCGAAGGTTTTGGATGGAGAGCCATTAAGAAGAATTGAACAACTGGCTATGGTAACAAGAGCCATGACCCATCTTATCCAGTTGTGGTCAAAGCCATATTCTTTAAGAACTTCCCTGATATAAGACCAGCTTAACTTATCATAAGCTTTCGCTATGTCCAGCTGTATTATCATACATGCTTGCTTATTGGTCTTGAGGGAATGCGCCACTTCATAAGCTTGAATGATATTATTGAGAATTTGTCTACCTTCTACATATCCAGTCTGCTCCTCTAACACAAGTGTTGGAAGAAGGGGTTTAAGTCTGTTAGCAATTACTTTGGAGATGATTTTGTACACCACATTGCATAAAGCTATGGGTCTATATCTGGAGTCATCGCTTTTTCTTGTTTGGGGATTAAGGCTATGATGGATTCATTAATTGCTCTCAGAACTGATTTTGATTTTCTCGAGTCCTCCACCTATCCAAAATGTCATGTTTGACAGTTTCCCAGCAAGTTTTGAAGAAGTCTACATTGAAACCATCTGGGCCTGGAGATTTCCCATTGTGCATCTCTTTTGATTGCTTCATTGACCTCTTCCTCTGTCACTGGCTTGTTGAGATTGTAATTGTCTTCCCTGGTTACCAGCTTTGGAATATGCTGAGTAAAACTCTTAGTAAATTGGGATCTGTCTGTAATGGTATCCTCTGCTATACTTTGAAAATGTTGAATCGGTACAACTTCCATTTCCTAGTGAGTATTTTGCTCGTTTTCTTGAGGATCTATAAGTTTTGTGATCCGATTATGTGGCCTATGTTCCATGGTGGACCTGTGAAAGAACCTAGTATTTCTCTCCCCTTCCTTAATCCATTGCACTCTGGATTTCTATCTCCAGAAGATTTCCTCCTGCTGGCATCTATTGTCCCATTCTTGTTGGAGTGATTCTGCTTGCATTTTTCTTTCCTTTGTGAAGCCTTCTGTGATTAGAATTTGAATAACTTCCTGTAATTTTTTTTCCACTTCTCCTTTAGCTTTGAATATCTTGCCAAACTCATTTATGTTCCATTCTTTGAGTTTTCTCTTGATGTGTTTGAGTCTCTAATGCAGGAGGAACATTTTTGTGCCTTGGGTGGGCATTTCTTTTGCCCACCAATTTCCAGTGTTAGTGATAAAATCAAGGTGAGTAAGCCAGAAATTTTCGAACCTGAAAGGTCTGTTCCTCAGGGTTCCAATAAAGGAAGCTTCCAGCTGGATGGGCCAATGGTCTGAGCCTCTGAAAGGGAGGATGAAAGCTTTCATGATACGATCGGTGAGAAGGAGATCCTCCGAGATTATGGATTTGTCTAATCTCGAGGCTACTTGGGAAGTTCCTCGTCTCTTGTTTTTCCACGTGAAGATGCCATTTATTGTATCCATATCCATCGGTCTCATATTGATAAGGAAGTTCTGGAAGGCTATTGAGTCTCTAGCAAGTGTTCTGGCTCCTCCTTTTTTCTCTGTAAGAGTTTTGATCACATTAAGATCTCCTCCCAGAATCCAGGGCATTGCTGGGTGTCTCTCTCTCAGCTCCTCCAAAGTGGTGAGGAGCCTGAGTTTTTCTTCCAAAAGTTGAGGACCATAGACATTTGTGATCATGTAACAATCCCTGTTCCCAAAAGGTTGGATGACCATTAAAAGGTGGTTTCTGGATGCCTCAACATCCAGGATTCCAAATTTTTGAGGATTCCATAGAGTGAGAATTCCTCCAGCTGAATTATTTTCTTTGAATTCTAGGTACTCATACTTAATAAGCCATTTGCTGTGCATTTCTCTAATTTTATCTACTGAGTATTTTGTTTCCTGTATGAACACCATATCTGGGTTTTCTTCTTTTATTCTGTTACTAAGATTTCTTTGTTTTCTTTTACTCCCTAGTCCTCTAACGTTCCATGTTGTAAGCTTCATAACGATGGGTTTGTAAAAGAGTAACTGGTGAGATATTTCATCTTACCTGAATTAATCATGAGTTTTCCACACTCTGTCAGTAGTTCATTCTGTCGCTTTCTTCCTCTTTTCTTGCCTAGGTTTTTGGTGGAGTATCCTGATATTATCTCCATTGATTTAACTCCTCTATTCTCTTGGCTATTGTGGTTCCTTTTGACTCCTACAACCGTTGTTTATGACCTCCAAAGGAATAGTTTTTGTACTCTATCAAACTCCTCTTATGGTAGTGAGTCAATTCCTTTGTTATTTCCTTGCTCTAGAAACTTTTCTAGTTCAAGGTTCTCCCTCTCTAGGGTCTCTTGCAGGTCTTGGTCCTCCATACCACCTTCGCTTGGGGTCATCTCATGGCCCTTCCAAGTTCCATAGTGCTCGGTGGGTCCTCCTTTAGTCCATTTTGTTCCTGTATGATTTCCATGTTATCCTCTTTGTCCTTCTCTATGTGATAGTTCTCTGGTTTCCTGTGCATTCCATTTTCTCCTCCCTCTTCTTCTAAAGTTTCGAACATGTTTTGACTTGTATCTTGCTTTCGCTAGGTTTCTTTTGGGACTTTTTCCCCCTCCTTTCCCTCTACCTACCACTTTGGTAAAACCTTTAGGGTCTTTTCCTTTGTTGGTTTTAAGGTATTCCTCCTTTTTGTTGAGTGGGAAGTCTCTGAAGAGGTGCCCATGTTCATGACATTTACGACATCAGAATGGGATGTGTTCATAGTTGACTGCCTGTACCCATTCCTTGTCATAAACTTCTATGTTGACTTCATCCAAGAGTGCTCCCGATAAGTCCATCTCAACACATATGTGAGGAAAGGAGGTATATTTCCCTTGCAGAGTCACCTTTGATATCTTTATAAAATTCCCTAATTTGTTACCTATAGCTTTTAAAGATTTTGACAGCCAATAATATAAAGGTAAGGAGTATAATCTAATCCATATCGGGACCGATGTGAACGTTTCTCGCTCCGGAAAAAAGTTCATCACCTAAGGTTGCATGTAAAGGCCTACGACCGCATAGAAGTAGGGTCCTACTTCGAAAACTCTGTCTTTGTCCTCTAGGTTAGTGAAAACCATTGTGAAGAAACCCTTGGAGCCAAGATGTAGAGTTATTTCTTCCTTCGGTTTCCAATTGTCTCTTATCCACGTATACAGTGCTTTCTTCGTGGGCTATATGCCCATGAACTTACAAATGACCGCATAAGTCGCCATGTGATCTCTGTGCACCTGTAGTACCGGATCATTTAAGACCACCCAAGGTTTAATGTTTGCCTTGGGCTTACAGGGTTCCGTCACAGACATTTTCTCAGTTCTTTGACTACTATCTCCAGGATTCATTTCCTTCCTAGCTTCCTTGTGGGTCCCTTCCTCTTCATGGGAATTGATGCTTCCTGGCTTGTGAGTGCCAATTGTCTTTGTCTCTGCCTTCGTTGGTATTCGGAATTTGTTTAAACTCACCTCTTTTCTTCTATTTGAAACCATGTTACTGTAGGAGGGAGTGGAGCTCCCTCATCCAAGTTGCTCCATTGTTGCCAGCTCACTCTTGTCGCCCCCTGTTTAAAACCCTAGTACCTCAGAGCTTCTGCTCGCCAAAAAAACCCGATATGGTTGGGATATTCATATCCCATATATGTGAAGAATTAGCTAACCTTTCACAAAATAATACTTTTCATCTTTGATGAAACCCCATGGTAGTTAGATATAATATAATTACAAGTAGAATGGAGTATGCTCAATCAATTCTGATCCATTTAAATACTATTGTTAAGTTCATTAACTAACCCACACACTCATTTGACTTAATTAGAAGAATATAGGAGAAGGTTTGACAAACCCATCTCCATATATGCAAAAAATTGACTTACCCATCTCCATCTATGAGAAGAATTGGTTGGCCTTTCTTCATGCTACTTTTGGATGGAGAATAAATCTGATGACAAAGAAAGTTTGAATGACCCTTCTCTACCTCTGATCTCCCTAAATGAATGCAGGTTATATGTCACTAGAAATTCATTCCATATAAAATGGAGAATGTTTGGCTGACCCTTCTCCAACTACATCATTTTCCTCATGTCAATCAAATTCTAAGTCTTTTAGTTAGCTTGAATACAATCAAAAATAAAAATCATAGGCCTACCCTTATTTATTTATGGTTTCTCTTAATAGACCCTTATCATCCCTAGTTAAAATTTCATTCAAAGTAGCATATGAAAGAGTTTACTAAACATTCTCAATTATATCATTTTATTCTTGTTAACCACCTTCTAATTCTTTTATTTAATGTGGTGAAAGGAGAAACTTAGAAAAGTAAATCAACATTTCTTGGTTTATGGCTTCCTTTCACAAATTCTTATTATTTCCAAATAAAACTTATTTCCATACATCATTTTGTAGAAATAATTGTTCTTTCTCTGTTTACATAATTTTGTTCATATCATTCACTTTCTTGTTAAATTATTTAACATAATTAAAAGTCCAATTTTTCCATGTTGAAAGAGAAAATAATTACAATAGAAAATGCTTTGTAATATCTACCACTCAACTATGGTTAGAAAACATATTTTTACTTTTATAATATATAAAATTTTAATAAAACCTAGAAAATCAAACATTTTTTAATGATAATGTAAATTTCATTTCGAAGTGAGTTGAAGTGAATTAGAAAAGGAAATAGAGAAGGATAAGGACTCATGATAAAATATCGTTGGATATCTACATATGTCTTCTTAGAAGTAAACAAGGAGAGGAGTAACAATGAAAATCAAATTGGAAAAAAAATGTACGAAGAAAAAGATAAAAGGAAGGAAAAAAACTCAAGTTTTTAAATGTGGTTATGGCGGAAGAGAAAAGAGGATACCCACAAAAATCCCTCTCTCCCTTCAACTCCTAACTCAAATCATTGTGATGTTTTTTTCTACATGTGTAAGAATGCATGGAAGTGCTAAGGTAAGTGGGGAGGAGTTACTTAGGGGAATAAAAATGAGTCCAAACACCTTTGATAGAGTAACTAGTTCGTTCTTGTTAATATGGATGCATTATGCTAAAAGAATTTGAAGTAAATTCCTTGTTGGTGCTAGTGTTTAACCCCTCTAGGGGGTTTTTGATATGGGAGGAAAAAATTAACCTTGTAATACCTTTTTGTATGTTATTTATTTTTATATTTTTATATTTATGCTAAGAGAATTTATTTTTTATTTAATATAAAGTGTTTTTTTTTGCCCTTTGTTTTATAAATAATTATTGTTACTTGTGATCACAAACAACAAATAAAATAAAATTTTTTTCTCAATTTTCATTAAATTACCTAAAATACTTTTTAATTTTTTTTATTATAATTATTATATTATTAATTTCTTTATTAACATCCATATTAATTAATTTAAATATTAATATAAAAAGTGAAATATTAAATAAATATTCAAAATAAACATGGAGAAAATAAGAAAAAATAAATCACACATTTATATATAAATATAAATATAAAAACAATAGTTTTGGGAAACTGAAGTTACATTATGCAAATGCAAAAGTTTCCAAGCATTCTCCTGCAAATAATCATCCCATGCTAAAAACTTATCAGAATAAACATTTCAAAGTGATTAAGGATTAGAAATTTCAAACTAATAAGAGTTTGAATTTAATAAAAACCTCTCCGTATTGAAGTGATTTTTTTTTTTTTTTTTTTAAATCTCAATAATGATAAAAGGCATTGAAGATTACGAATGGTCAAATTTCTTTTCAAGGATATTTTTAATCTTAAAATATGATTGTTTTTAATAATTCGTTGTGAAAATTTGCATTTTGAAACTGTAAAGTACTTTTTTTCATGGTCGTGTAAGTTTGCATTTTGAAAATTAAAATATTTTTTAATTTGATATAAAAAACAAAATATCTTTTTATATGATATAACAAGTCAGTAGTGGGGACATCTTTATGTCCATTACAGATTTAAAATATCCAAAGAGAATCAAAATTAAAAGTCGTCTTGACTCTATGCTTTTAGATTCTTGAACTTCATAACTGTTAGAATATCTAAATCTGAAAATATATATAGTTTACACATGTCAATTACTATAATGATATATATATGGTTGGTAGTCGTTTACCGAGGCAGAGGAATTGTTGGGATAGTCAAAAGTAGTTGGAATAAGGGCACAAAAATTTCAAAAAAAAATTGTAGACACTGTTTGAATCGTGGTTTTGATGATAAAAATGGATTAAGTACCCTCGAAAACGTCTAAAACACTTAAAATTTTAACAACTATAACTTGAATAGACAAAAATCCTTGCGAAATTTTCTCTACAACCAAAATTTCCATAACTTCCTAAGCAATTCTTCAGATTTCCATAACTTCCTAAGCAATTCTTCAGACTAGTTACACTACGGCTATATCATTGTAGTCGTTGACGGCGGACGAGGGCATATTAATAATGGTGGTTGATGGCGGACGAGGGCATATTAATAATTGGTGAGAGTCACGTTGCATACTTTATATATATACATCGTTATGGTGGTTGACGGCGGACGAGGGCATATAAATAAATAATTGGTGAGAGTCACGTTGCATACTTTTTGTAATTAAAAACATGAAAAGTGGGTGACAGAATCTTATTAATTAAAAAATATTTAAAATGGGTGACAGAATCATAGGTAAAAAATATGACGAGACGAGAAGCGTGAAATATCATATTTTTGAGTTAGACATTGCGAGATTGTACACTTACTCCTCTAATTTTACAGAAGGGATGAATGGGTAATCTGACATGGATTTAGTCCCTTTAATACTGGTTTCTGCGCTCGCTTTTCTATATAAGTATTTGTTAGATTTTTTTGTTTTTTGTGATTAGGGGAATTGGTAATCGGATTAGTTTTATATTTAAGTGATATTTAGAAGTGATAATTTCTAAATATTTTTTTGCTAACACCGGTTAGTTATGAAGATTTGAATTAGAATCATTTTGATTATAATATTTTCATTTTCACGCGCTTGTTAAAGGAAACTAAACAAGAGCCCTATTTAAACTCTCCTCTTTATCCATATTAAGATTGCATCCTTCTTATACCTAATAAGAGTCTTATTTAAACATTCTAATAAGAGTCTTATTTAAACATTCCTTTTCATTTATATGAGCATCACATCCCTCAACTAAACAAGAGCCCTATTTAAACTCTCCTCTTTATCCATATTAAGATTGCATCCCTCCTATACCTAATAAGAGTCTTATTTAAACATTTCTTTTCATTTATATGAACATCACATCCCTCCTCTACATCTTTTTGAGTTATCTGCCACTTCTTTACCTTAAATCTCATTATATACATAATACTTCATATCATGAGGATGGCCAATTGAGCTGCCCCATAAAATGAAGAACTTAATATATATATTTATTCTTTCGTTGTTTGTGTACATTTTTTTCATGTTATATTAACTTTTTAAATTATTTTTTCCACTAAATTTACAATGATCATAAAATTATATATATAATATATATATATAAATATAGAATAGATATAGATATAGAAATATAGACTATAGAATAGATAAGATTACACCCATGGAGATTTGAATATCATAATTTAGACAATACTTCATAACATTAAGTTATCCATATAGAGTATAGTCATATATTTATAATACATTTCACATTGTTAAAATTATAAAAATCATAAAAATTATACTAAATATATATTATATATATATATTATATATATATATTATATATATATATATATATATTATATATATTCACTTCCACGTTATACATAGAGATTTTTTATCATGGTCAATATTACATGTCTAAAATAACAAGTGTTGTAAGTAGCTTAGTCTCTCCCACTTAAGTGGAAATTATGCTTTCATGAAAATTGCAAATTGATATAAGAAATGGGAAAATTAATTTCTAGGGCAAGGATTTGCATAAATTTTGGTGGGTAATAGCAACTGGTAAATCTGAGCATTTACAATTTTACTCCTACATATTAAAGTGCTACATAATACACTACAATAAGACCTTCAAATTATGGTCCAATAAAATGTATGATTTTTTTTACAATAACATTGAAAATAAATATTTGTTTTTCAAAGTTAAATATTATAAGTTGCATAGTTCAATGCTAAACTTATTTGTTTTTCAAAGTTAAATATTATAAGTTGCATTGGTCAATGCTAAACTTATAAATTGATTACTAGAATCTTACAATAACATTGAAAATAAATATTTGTTTTTCAAAGTTAAATATTATAAGTTGCATTGTTCAATGCTAAACTTTGTTTTTCAAAGTTAAATATTATAAGTTGTATTGGTCAATGCTAAACTTATAGTGGTCAAAAGACAAATTGATTACTATAATCCTTTAATTACTAGAATCTTATTTTGGTGAAGATTAATAACTCATTTCATATCACATTTATTCATATTTTTTTTATTACTCAATTAATTAAAAAACAACATAACTATTTTTAAAAATATAATCTATTTAAAAATATTTTATGAAAATTAATTCTATACTATTATTTAATAAATATTAATAATCAAATATATTATCTATATATATATAATATATAATATATATATATATATTTAATTTTATCTAATAAAAATTATTACATTGTATTTTTGTAGTCCCTACAAATATTTTATAATTACACTCAATCTAAACCGAATCAGCCCATGGAAGAACGATCTGTCTAACAATAAGGTGCTGGGTGAACCAAAAAAAAAAATTCGAAATACCAAATGATTTAGGGTTTCCGCAGCTGGAGTAGAAAATATGTGATTCTACAGCCGTGCCCACTGTGTTTCATTTTCTGTTTTGGCAAAATGTCAACGACCGTTCGTGGTTACTTTGCTAAGAAATATTATCCAAAATGATTGGGAAAATATTATTTTGATTGAACCTATACATGTAATTATAATCGTGCCTTTTTTAAGTATCGACTTGCATGAAGTGTTTGTACATAGAGAACTAAGTTCTCTACACGTGGGAATAAGAAAGTGTACACACCTGCCTACCATTTTCCATTTTTTAAACACTTCGGGTTATTTTAGCATAGGTGTTTGTGAAAATGGTTAGAGAATATTATTTTAGTTGCATGTATTTTTTTTTGGGAAATTTGGGTTACAATTGTTAAGTTTCAAGATTTTGGATGTCCTACATTTCAAGCACTCCTATACTGAGAATTTTTGAGAAAAAAATGACCGATTTTTTGATGTTTGGGCAAATTCGGCGTCTCTGTAGACAATGCCTACTATTATCAAGTAGTCTAACGAGACTTCGGATTTCCCTGGAAAACAATAGAAATTCTAGGAAGATTTTGATTAAATTTGGTAGAAATTTTTGGAAGTCTGGGTTACAACTTTCAAGTTTCAAGGTTTTGGGTGGGTTTTTGGTAACGCTGAATCCATTTCCAACATAAAAAACAAGATTCAAGCACTCCTGACATATTTTTTGAGAAAAAACGATTGGATTCTAGCGATTTTTTGACATCAGGCAAATTTGTCACCTCGGTAGACATTTTGATTAAATATGATAGAAATTTTGGGAAATCTGGGTTACAACTTTCAAGTTTCAAGGTTTTGGGTGGGTTTTTGGTGGTGCTGAATCCATTTCCACCATAAAAAACAAGATTCAAGCACTCCTGTCATATTTTTTGAGAAAAAACGATTAGATTCTAGAGATTTTTTGACGTCGCTGTAGTGGCTTCAAACTTGCCCTGAAAACAATAGAAATTCTAGAAAGATTTTGATTGAATCCGACATAAACAATAGAAATTCTAGCAAGATTTTGATTAAATCGGACATAAATTTTGGGAAATCTAGGTTATAGCTATCAACTTTCAAGATTTCGAGGGCCCAAAAAGTTTTTGATGATGTTGAATCCATTTCCAACATAAAAATAAGATTCAAACATTCCTACTATCATATTTTTTAAGAAAAAACAACTAGATTCTAACAATTTTGTAACTTCTAAACAAATTTACCGCTCACTGAACAACACCTAGTATTATAATCAAATCCTTATTATGTATGGGCATACCTGCATTGTGCACTCGGAGCTAAGTTCTCTATGACTAGGGTGGGAATCTCATCTACACGTCATTATAATAACTATTATAATTGAGTTCTAGACAGAATTTAATACATGTTATTGTAATTGACTCTTATAAGTGTCTTAATGATGTACAATATTCATCTTCTGTTGTAAGATCTTATGTTAAAGAATCTCTTAATAAGATTGAAAAAGTAGAAGAAAAAATAGTAGACCACATTGTTATAGACATATTTGGGCACTGCAACACCAATCACATATGTCCATAAACCAAGGGATTCTAAACCCCTAAAAGTGTTGTTTCATATCTTAAAGGAACAAGGTCAGCGGATCACATCATTTCCGAGAAGTTCTCCCTGAAAAACTGCTCAGAACTAGTCAAAACTGGACCATGTAGACTGCTCTATGCTGAGGGTGCGATGCATCTCACCTGTTACACATAGAGGGTGCGATGCACACTGAAAAGCCCTTCTGTAGGGTGCGATGAGCGAGAGAAGACAAATGGAAAAGGGAATTTGCTAGGTGGAAACCCAAAGAATCTTCTAGAAACTACTCATTTGACACTTGCCTCTCTGAATTCGCCCAGAGATGAGTAAGAGATCATGAAATCTCCAAGTGGAACCAAGAACTATCAGAGAAATGACACTAATCAAAATCTCAAAAGCTGACTCACCCACCTGCAAATATCTATATATGGATCCCTCATCTTAGAGATCCGGAGGCTGGAATTTTGTACCTTTCTAAGGAAGTGTTGTTGGTTTCTCGGTGAAACATTGTAGTGTTGGGTGATATAGCTTTTCATGAGGTGAAGAGGGTTTTCATGCTGGGAGGATGGTGCTAGGTCAGACCGCTGGGTTGTAATCCTCTCTTCTACTACTTCTATCAATAAAGCTATTTGAGTTTTCCTCCATATTCTTGTATATTTCTGAATCTTGTATTGGTGTATGCATTTTTATGGTTAATATATATCTGATCCTATATTGTTTATGGTTATAGATCTCTATGCTTTGATGGTATTATACTGCTTTGACTCTATAGGTGTTCTTTGAAATAGGACAAGTGAGGAAAGAGTGGCGAAGCTCTGTCGAAGGGGGGAGGAAACAAGCAAGGATCCAAGCGAAAGACTGAAGTTGGTACTCTCTGCTTCTCTCCCATCTATCTCTCATAAAGGAAAACACAAGTAACTTTAGTTTGTTTGTTTCTAAGATAGCTACCCGTCTTAGTGGGACTAGCAGCTCCGAATGGACACTAGTTTTCTCGATAACAAAATGGCAACTCCATTGGGGATCAAATAGTTTGATTGTTAGTTATTGTTGTTTGCTTTATAAACTACAGACGGAGCCTGAAGTTAAGCCAACTAGCCTTCGAACTGCTTTTGCTATGAAACTTCAAAGTAGATCAACACTACTTCAGTCAATCTCCAGTTAGTTTATGAACTAAACATCGGACTTGAAAAAATCCTAAGTGCCCTGGTAGTAGCTCAAATAACCTCATTAGATCAGCCCCTATACTTTGTGTTTACTGCCTATCATTAGCTCAGCCTAAATCCCTGAACTTAGCTACAAACTGTGAGTGAAAACCAAGCTCAGTCTCGTCCCTAGACCATTGCACTATCTCTCATTGGCAACCTGGATGCAACACACCTCCCATGTGTTGCAGGTGAGATGCATCCATGTTTCCCTGTGTTACAGGTGCGATGATTGAGTGAGACTGTTTCT
This sequence comes from Pinus taeda, assembly GCA_000404065.3. Lineage (NCBI taxonomy): Eukaryota > Viridiplantae > Streptophyta > Pinopsida > Pinales > Pinaceae > Pinus > Pinus taeda. The sequence goes on from APFE030619515.1 coordinate 213,788, forward strand.
GCCTCCAAATTTTGGTTTTTTCTTCATTGTCTTCAGCTCTATTCAGTATTTTCGCTGTCTATGATTAGTATATCACTGTTGCAACCTTCTTCTTTTGTATTATTCAGCCTCCATTGATAAAGAATTATGAATATTTTTTTTTATGTATTTTTCATTATTTACAGTTCTCCTTTGCAAAAAGTAGCTTAATCGAACTGTGGTCTTCTGATTTGAAAGTGTCGCAAGTGTCGTTTTTAGTCAAAGAAAAGAGTGTCATAAAGTATTCCTCTTTTAGATAGTCGATTACACTTTTGCTATTGTATTTGATTTTAATCATCAATTCTTTGAAGTGTTGAAAGCAGTTTTCAAGTCGAAATTGAAAGTGTCGTCTTAGTCTTCCTTTTGTTTTTTAACAAGAAATTGCTAAAGTGTCGCTTTGAGAAAAGATAGTTCAGATATGTACTTGGTTTTCTTTTTGTCATTCTCACATTAAGGAAACTGAAAAAAAATACATGCATGTGCATTTGCATTTAGACTACATGCGGAAATTGATTTAGGATAGTGCATCTTGGTGTGTGCTCTCTGCTCTATGTTGAAAGAATTTTACTTCTCTTTCCTTAGTAGCTAGGATTTTCATTACAAAAAGGAAGTAAACGACTGTTTATCATCTTATATTGCATATTTAGGAATTGTATATCTACATCATGCGGTGAACCTTAAAGGCAAACTTCTTAAGAAAGATCAACTGTAAAATAAACCTCAATGAACATAAAAACACTTTGGGACCTAACGCACAACATCTAGAAGTCTAGGCTAGAGACGTATCCAGCATCGTAAAGCTTGGTAACTATCGTTTTCATCGTAGTTTGGGTGATTCCTCCTCTTTGATACGACAAGTGCCAGTATGGACTTGTGCTCCCATGTACCGTCGAGTATATATTGGGAGACCACAATAGGTTATATCCTTTATCCTTAGGAAGTTGTGTCTGCCGCCCTATCGATCGCGATGCACTGAACACAGCATTTGGGAAGATTGACTGCCATACGTAAAAGTATTCTGCAGTTTTGCGATTGGTTTAGTAATCCCTCTGTTTAGATTTCTAGAGTAGTCACTTTCATTCCTTTTCAGACTCCTTAAAAGAAAAGGTCCATTTGAGCACTTGTCACTTTAGGCTCATTAAAAATCGAAGGCGACTAGAGTCATATTTAGCTTTTTCTCGACTCTTTAAAATTGAAAAAGAAAGTTGTGTCGAAGCGTCATAAAATTCATTTAATTCGGAATAATATTTTCCCCTTTCTATTTTGAGTTTGATCAAGTAATCTGCAAACGTGGAAGAAAGTCAATCAAAACCTTGTCGTTCACGGAGACTAACGAGTCAACCATCTTTGACTCCGGAAACGATACCATTCCGGGCCAAGAGATCTCATTTAACTGGGTCAAAGTCTCCTGGTTTATTTGAAACTTGTGTTTGAACATCCTTAGAGACTCCAACTACTCCAACTATTTCTGGTATCCCTACCTCTACAGAAGAAGTTTCGCAGTTACAAGAGGACACTAGAACTGATCCTAGTCTAACGAGAAACACTTCTATTCTTGAATCAACTCCATATAGGGCTGGTTTGGAAGGTGTCACCCCTTCAGCATCTGTGCTGCTGAGTCTATACCTTCTTTGGCACCAGAAATATTTTACGGACCTGAAGGTTTACCTCTTCCACCTAGATTGATTGCTATAGAAGAGATTGTGGAGGATCTTCCATCCAGTATTCCATTGCATTTTGGAACTAGGATCCACCTATATCCTTCTATAGAAGTTAGTCACCCTTCATTGCAAGTTCCTGTAGAATCGTTAGGAAATTTTTTTGATAGACTCGATATCTCTAAACAACCATCAACATCTAGGACTGTGTCATCTGGTACAGCAACAACAGAACCTCCTGCCGCCACTCCGACAATGTTTGCTGGTGTACCATCTGTCCCAACTAGTTATCAACCACTAGATGAAGTCCACCCAGGGACTGTTCCGACAGTATGGTCTGTTCCTATTCGTTCATCTGGAACCTTATCTGCAATTTCTTATGTTGAGTCTCAACAAATTGATCCTTCACAATAGTATCAATTTGGGTAGTCCAGTCTCCAAAGGCCAATTTTCCCTTTGAACACTGGATTGCCACCATATGGGAGGCAGTATGCCTTTTCATTGTTCCCTCCGAGAGAACAACCATATGAGAGTTCACAACAGAATTCGGGTCAAGCTGGAATCACATCCAGTGGTTGGGTACCAATATTGCCTCAATAGTCGAGAGTTGTATATTCAATGCAACAAAATCAACCTGTGTTAAACATTCCCACTACACCGGCTATTGTGACGGTGTCACAAGTACAAGCGCTGCCTGTTGTATGTCAACCTCCAGTCTCTCAGGTCGTAATACAACAACCTCTTGTCTCCGCAACTCAATCACAACCGCCGATTAGTGGCTTCTTAACTGAAGCGACTCAGGCTCAAACGGGTACTATAACCCCTCATCTTGGTCAAACATCCAGTATTGAACAACAACAAATGGTCTCGCAGCCATGGCTGGTGCAATATCAACAACCGCAATTCCAGCAAGCTTAACGAGGTCCTGAGCAACAAAGCTTTGTAGGTAATGGGCAACCGTATACTCAAAACGATTACCAACAATCATATTATAATGGTTACGCCCATAAACCTTATCAAAGTTATCAGCATTAAATACATTATGCTGGTATGCAAAGACCCACGGCTTAGGCGATCCCATCTTATCCCGAGTATGCTTCGCCAAACTTGAATCAATAGTTGCCTTTCGTAGCAACTTTAGAATTACCAGATCTGAATCGGCTAACAAATGATCCAATTGCTTATGCCCCGTGGTGGCCGGCGATTCCTCATAAAATTTCATCAGATATTATTAAATTCAATGGAAATCTGGGTGAAGATTCATCGAATCATGTGATGACCTTTCATCTGTGGTGTTCATCCAACACTCTCAATAATGATTCGATTAGGCTTCAGCTTTTACAATGAACGTTAATTGGTCCGGAAGCAAAATGGTACATCGAATTTCCTAGGGCTTCATTCGATAACTTTATCGCCCTTGCCACCACCTTTTTAACCCATTTTCAGTTACCCATAAGGTACGAAACAAGAATGGAGCTTCTTACCAATTTTAAGCAGACGACAACCACTCACATATATGATCATATTCATGAGTGGCAACGTCGTCGTAGAATGGTAAAGACATATGTTCCTGATCAACTGTTAGCTGAATGGTTTATTAAGTCATTGTTACCTTTTATTATAGAAGATGTGGCCAAGGGAGGAGTTGTCACTGAAGAGCAAGTCATTGCTCGTGCGCAATATCTAGACTTGATCTATACTCAATTTGGAATGCTCTATGACAAAATTCCTGATGCTCCTAGACCAGATTTTTCTGTTCCTCCTCCTCCTAAATCGAATAGGGACTCTCATGCCGGCGACGGTGTAATTGGTACCTTAAGTACGCAAACTGCGAAGGCCCCATCTGGTAAAGCCCTTGCAGTTATAGTAAAAATGCAAATGACAAGCTTCCTTCCTCGGAGGTTAATGCCATGTTGATCAACAAAGGAAAAGAACTGAAGCAACCAAGGGGCAAGAAGAAAAAGAAAGGCAAAAAGAAGAAATAGGATGATTCATCTCCTGAAAAATCTTCTGAAAACCCTTCTGGGAAAACGAAACCTAATCAGCCATGTCTCATATGCGATGAGGACCACTGGATGAGAGATTGTCCGCATAAAGCTGAGATTAAGAAGTTCTTCAAGAGTTCAAAAACCTCAGTGGTATTGACTGACCTATTTCCAAACCCAGAAACCAATCTGGTTGCTAACGAAAATGCTTCCCCATCCCAAGTGCTTATGTTTTCCATTTCGAAACAACAAAATGATGCTTTGATATCGACAAGGAATAAATATTACGGGAATCCACAGCTGTCGAACAACAAAGCTGTAGATCAACCTAGTAGTTCGAAAACAACTTCAACCGAAGTTGCGCCACCCATCATTCTAACGATAAACTGCCAAAGGGAATAGTACACAAATCGACATTTAATCCTTGTGCTCGAGCAGCACAAAATTATAATATTGTAGAGGATCTGGCCCAATCGCCATCCGCTATGTCGACACTTGAAGTACTGCAAAATTGCCCCTCCCAAAAGCAGGCTCTATTATCAGCAATAGGTGGGATTGACCCAGCGGATTCCAATCTTGTTGCCTTTAATCATAAAGGGTACAAACCTCAGTTATCAGCTCAACTTGCTTTCCTCATCCAAGTGAAAGCCCTCAACAAAATTGTTCATCGAACAATTATTGATGAGGGGCATCTACATGCATTATGTCAATGAGTTGGTGGAAAACTTTAGGCTTACCACCCTTGTCGCGATCGTCAATGACATTAAAAGCATTCGATGGACGAACATAGACCCCGTACGGGATATTAAGTAACTTGCAAGTTGAACTGGGGGGCAAGACAATAGAAATTGACGTCGAAGTTATCGATGGAAACCTAGATTACAATATCCTACCAGGAAGGCCCTGGATTTATGCTATGGCTGTAGTTGTGTCAACATACTTTAGAAAGATTGCATTTCCTTTTCGAGGAATTACAATCGTTGATAAAAAAACCTTCCTCCCCAACAGTTCACAAGTTACGAGAAGCATTCCAATGATCCATGGAAGTTCTCAATCGCTACAAAATATCGGAGTAGGCCTCCTAAAAGACCCTACCTTAATGGGTACTTTTGCCCTACCGCCTCCAAATAATATGGCAGAAGTAGCCACGGTGGAAACCTGCAATATGATATCTTCTATATCTACAACGATTTAGAAGATTTCCGAAAATTTTGTTAACAGGGATCATCGCCAGGTATTGCCTCCAAACCCAATAGAAATTTTGTAGCAATTAATTTTCTTGGCCTGGGTGGAAAACCCAAATCAACGCTCATCGAGTGTTTGGATAGATAGGTCTAAGGAATATGGTACCTCTTCAGATCCTTGGTCACATGTACATTCTACAAATGAAGGAATTGTTTAGTCAATGATGATAGGAGAGGCACCATGGGAAGATTACCACCATCATTCCCATCTTTCGGATTACCACGAAGATTGTTCCAGCGACCTTAATAATCCTTCAGTTTTTTATTTTCTATCAAATACTGTAAATATAGTGGATTCTGAGCGAAATATGTCCAATATTGAAGAAACTATCACCATAAATATCTCGACCAAACCAGATGTTGTAGAGAATATTCATGTTGGCAAATCTTGTTCTTCCTCAGAATTGGAAATATATTACGCTCTCTTTCACGAGTTCAGAGATGTCTTTGCATGGTCATATGAAGAAATTCTAGGCATTGACTCGAGCATAGTTGAACACGAAATCAAGATGTATCTAGATGTCAAACTGGTACGACAACGGTTTCGACAGGTGCACTCGAAGAAAGCCGCTGCCATCAAAGCAGAAGTTGAAAAAATTTTACATGCTGGTTTCATTTACCTGGTTCCTCTAACTGATTGGGTATCGAATATTGTTCCTGTGATGAAAAAACAAGGAATGATTAGAGTGTGTGTTGATTACAGGGATGTAAATCAAACTTGTGCAAAGGACAACTACCCTACACCCTTCATCGACTAGATAATTGATGAATGCGCTGGATGCGAAATCTTTTCATTCATGGATAGATTTTCTGGGTATAATCAAATTAATATCCGCCCATAGGACTAGTCGAAGACTGCATTTATATGTCCATGGGGCACATTCGCGTACCGCAAGTTACCTTTTGGCTTAAAGAATGTAGGGGCAACTTTTTAGATGGCTATAAATTATGCCTTCCATGACATTAAGAACATCATTCAACCATATCTCGATGATCTACTGGCTCATTCGCGAAAGCGGACTGATCATCCGTAGCATTTGAGAGCTATATTTCTACGTTGCTGACACTACAAGATACGACTCAATCCACACTAGTGTGTGTTTTGTTTTGGTTTTGGTCGTTTACTTGGATTCGTAGTTTCTAAGGATGGGATTTGGCTCAACCCATGTAAGGTTCAAGCAATCATCGATATGCCTCCACCTTCAAATTTGCTTCAGATTCAGAAACTCCAAGGGAAAGCAAACTTTCTGAGGAGGTTCATCCCAAATTACGCCAAACTTGCTAAAGGTTATACATGTATTTTGAAAAAAGGAAGTGCCCTTTAATTGGGATCAGGCTGCGCAAGCTTCCTTTGATGCTCTAAAGGAATCCCTAATAAAAGCATCATTAATGTACGCTCTAGACTATCAAAAAGACTTTAACCTGTATCTAGCTACAACAGATACAACCATCGCAATTGTTTTAGTTCAAGAAGATAATGGAATCAAACATCCTGTATATTATTTAAGTCAAAACTTAAATGATACAGAAAACAAGTACTCCTATGTTGAAAAGCTGGCTCTTGCAGCTGTTCAAGCAGTACAGAGATTTCGACACTATATCCTCTTTCTCAAAACTACTATTTTTTTTTAGATTGCAACCCTATGACTTACATTCTGTCACGTCAATTACTCGGGGGAAAATATTTGAAATGGATAGCCATTTTGCAAGAGTTTGATCTGGAATTCGTAAAATCCAAATCAAAGAAATCTCTGGTTTTCACGGAGTTACTATGCGACTTCCCATCGTCGTCCAAAGATTCAACATCCAAAGCATCAATCATGGATGAATATTTGTTTCTAATATCGTTGAGCGATTCATGATATGGAGATATAATCATCTATCTCCAAACCCAAACATATAGGCATAACACCTCTCGCTTAGAACAACGACATACTCGATACCAAGCAAAAGACTACATGATTGTTGGTGATACACTTTACCGTCGCGGTATCGATACAGTTCTGCGAAGGTGCCTCACCCATGAGGAGGCTGAAAAGTCCTGAATGATTGTCATTCAGGCGCATGTGGGCGGCATCAATCTGGTTACGCTACGACGCAAAAGATTTTATGAGCAGGTTACTTCTGGGCAATAATGTTCAAAGATTTCTTAACCGCAATCAGAAGTTGCCATGCTTGTCAAATCTTCGACCACAAAACTAGAATACCACCCGCACCTCTGCATCCAGTAATTGTTGTTGGGCCATTCGCCAAATGGGGCATAGATTTCATGACATGTAACCCCACCTCGGCTGAGGGGCATGGGTATATCATAGTCGCAATTGACTATTTTACAAAATGGGTCGAGGCGATGCCTACATTAAACAACAGCGGTGAAACGACTGCTCTTTTCTTTTTCAATCATGTAGTCTCTAGATTCGATGTTCCACAAGCTATAGTCACTGATCATGGATCGCATTTCCACAATCACATGATGGTTGAAATGGCTGCCAAATTAGGATTGTCCCACGACAGTTCTACTTTGTATTATCCGTAAGCTAACGGACAAGTTGAGGCGATCAACAAAGTCCTTAAGTGCATGCTACAAAGGATGATTGGAGTCCATAAACGGAGTTGGCACCTAATCCTATACTCGGCCTTGTGGGCATACTGGACATCGGTAAGAAATGAAACCAGATTTACACCCTTTCAGCTGGTGTATGGCCTGGAAGCGGTCTTACCAGTTCAGTGCGAAATTTCATCTCTTAAGCTCACACTCGACCTTCTTCCCAGAACTTCAGAGGAAGAGGCTCATTTCTTGGAATTAATCCAACTGGATGAAACCCATCATGACTCCTCCTTGGCTAAAAAAGCTCATAAGAAACGAGTCAAGGCACAATTTGACAAGAATGTCAAGCCCCGTGTCTTCTCAGAAGGTGACCTGGTCATACTCTACAATCAGGAATCCAATACATTGTGAGTAGGTAAGTTATGATCATTGTGGATGGGTCCCTACATTTTTAAGTGTGTATTAGCAAAAGGAACCTACGAGCTAGTAGATTACGATGGGATTCCACTATCGTAACCCTGAAATGGGCTGTATCTCAAGCGTTACTATGCTTGATTAAGTGTAGTAATCTCTTCATATGCTTTTGTTACATTTTTTGTTTTTGTCAAGAGTGATCATTTTGGTTAGGTAATCCACTTTTTCATTTGTTGTAGATGTTGAACGTATTGAAATCATTTGTTGGATATGCCAACGGAGCTAGTCATAGTACGTGGAACCTATCTTCTACAGCCTGGTCCATTTTTGATCCAAGCGGCGAGTTAGTGAGTTTCAGAGGGGTATGTATTAGTCAGTCAACAAACAACATTACTGAGTATAGCAAGTTGATAGAACTTCTCTCTGATGCCATCGCACATGGCATACGTTGACTTGTTGTCAGGCTAGACTCACAACTCGTCACCCTACAGCTTACTGGGATCTATTCCGTTCGGAATCCAGCTATCTATCGTATGTTCCTAAGGGTCAGGATTTTGGAAAGGCAGTTTTATTCTATTCAATATCAACACATTTCCAGAAACTTAAACACATTAACTGATTCATTAGCAAATTATGTGTTAGATAGACATTTGCAACATTTATAAAAGAAAAGTATTTCATCAACATTTGCATCAGGGTCATATAACTTAACCAAAATAAAGCTTCGAAAATAAAAAATATATATAAATGTTTATAGTTTTTACAAAATGTTCTGTGTCAAGAAAAAATCGGTCATACGACCCAAAAAAGTAGGAAAGCACCCTAGACTAATGGTGGTGGTGATAACAAGTCACCGCTTGTGCGATCATATGTAGGAGCCTAGTCCATCGACTCGGCATGCCAGTAGTATGGCACTGTAATCTCAGAGGTAACTCGTCGGTCCTCACATCTGGAATACCACGGGTGAGGCCCTCGATTTGATCCTGCAATACTGCAAGGGTCTCGGCTACATCCAGATCACGAAGGACAACCCTCCCTATAGCCTCTCCTGTTGGAAAGGTAGCTGCTACCCTCGGGCACATTGCTAGTCGCATTGGTCCAATATCTGAACGAATATATGAGTTTGATTAGTCTTGATAACATGTAAAAAAAAACATAAGAACATTATGAAAACAATAAATAGAGATATAGCTAGATCTTTTTACCTATAACACCCCACTGCTCGCCAACCGGCAACACCAAATCTGGGTCGCCCCGGAAATCCATCCCAGCATATGGATACTTGGCATAAACCATTTGCTGACGGTTGAACCACTCAAAGAAGGCATCAAAGAATGAAATCTGCAATTGACCAGCATGTTGGCCATAAGATCAACCCATCTCTGCATCCGTGGCTCTATCGGTGCTGGCAGTCTGAGTGAAATGTACTGTGGCTCCATCAGTGGGATCTTCTCCAAGGCGAAAGCGGTTAGAATAGAACCATAACCAAAGTTCTTGGATCTTCTGTTCTTCACCTTGGTAAGTTGTTTTTTTATCATTGGAAGTACTGCATCACACCAGTTGAATACCTTTGGTTCAAGGCATTCCAAGGCATACTGCATATAGGACCTGTTTCCCAAGTGGAGAGCCACACTACCAGCCAATTTAGCAAAGGTGAATACGATAGTCCTCAAGGACTAGTCAGTGACGTCTCTAATGCTTATCTTGCTGTCCATACTCAGCTGAGATCCATCTCTATAATATCAGTGAATGTAATCCCTCACAGATTCACCCCCACGGGTGGATCCTGATAGTGAGAGAGGGGCACCACGCCTCGATAAATCAGTCAAAAAGTAGATATCCTCAACAGATAAAGGGATGGATTTACCTCTAATCTGGAACACTTGGTTGGTAGGATCCCATGCATTGAGAAGATATTGCAACAAGTTGAATTGTTTCCTCATGCTAGATATGCGAAAGAACTTGAGAAAGCCATAGTTCCGCAATGCAGTCACTGTACCCAGATCATGTAAGGAAATCATATCCTCTTCTTCATGCTCGCATTCATGCCATGTAACAACCATCTTGCTCCAATGAATCTCTAAAAACAAACAAGAGAAGAATTAGGATCCTGATTTGGGCAAAAACAAGCAAAATTTCCATGAAAAATCAGTGCATAAAATTTCCTCCTTGCGCCCATCACACCTTAGTTGTGTACTGGGTGGGATGCATACTAACTGGTCAATGGCCAACTCAGTATGCATATAACCTTTCGATGTGTACTAGGTGTGATGGGGAGAGAATGAAATGTTCAAACCCTAGAGGCTCAAAAAAACAGGAAAACATGCTCAGAATCAGCAAAGGAAAGAACGCAATTGAAGAGCTCAGGGTTAGCTCCTACCTAGTTTAGACGGCGCCGAAAATAGTCCACAGAATCTCCCGAAATTAGCTGATGAAAATCAAGGGGGAAAAACACCTCCAGAGCTCCAACAATGCCAAATTTGAATGAAATGGTAAAATGAGAGGTAAAAACTACTTTTATGTTACTGTTTATGTAATTGAAGTAAGGTATTGGTTTTTTAACTCATTTTTCAAGTGTGTATGTACATTTCTAATCAGTTTGATGGAGAAATTGAACAAGTAGTACGACCATCAAGAGAACATAGTGTTAATGGTGAATCGAACATCTCTGACTATTATCATAAGCAATGTTTTCACAAGTTTCAAGCTCATTAAAAAATAAACCTAGTTATGAGCATATGTTCCCCCAGATTTCAAGCTCATTAAAAAATGAACCCACTTTCGGTAAATAACCTTTGTGATCGCATTGCTATCAGCTTTTGAGCCTTGGTTGTGTTCTTACCATCACCTCCACATTTTAGCCGATCATTTACCTCCACTTGATTGTTTACCCTTTTGAGGAACAATTGCGATGAGTGATTCTGTTAGCCATCTTCTTTACACTACCGTGATTGAAAAGTTCCAACCTTACCTGGAACCAATTGCTACCCGAAAATATCACTCGTTCCTCAAAGACGAGTCTCTTTTAAGCTCTTTTTAGACTTGTAAAATATAAAAAGATTGTCGAGCAATTGGCCTCTCCAGCTCGTTAAAGTGATTGGAAGTGCCATCCCTCCTCTATATTTTAATCTTTTTGGACTTGAGGGATCATTACAAAAAAAGATCGAGGCTTGTCTTTTTTGGTTTGTTAAAGTGATCAGAAAAGGCATCCCTTTCATATTATTTTATACTTTTTCGGACTTAAGGGATCATACCATGAAAAAGGATTACTGGAGTTTCCTTTTCGTCTCTTTTCAGACTCTCTAAAACTTAAAAGGATCGAGTTATCTTTGTCATTAAACTTGTTAAAACAATAGCAACAAACTTGTCCATTACAAACAAGAGCGAGTTTCATTGTCACTAGGCTCGCTAAAACATAGCGACAGGTTTGTCAGAAAGGGCAAATTATAGAACAAGCATATGTTATCCTCCTCAAGTTTGACAAAAATAAATAAGTACTGGTCAGAAATGACTGGGGAAAATTGGGAAGAAAACTTGAAGAACTTTATTGGTAGCAGGTCGCTCTTGAACATGACACTTTCACTCCATCACCATGATTGAGTCGAGTTGGGTTATTTCGTTCACCGGTCATATCACCATGGGTCCTCCATACCATCCATTTTTGGGGTTAATGCTACCAATCCATTGTCAGTGTCGCCGATATGTTCAAGAGAAGTCACTCAGAGAATTCACCAACCTAGCTTATGCCTCATCCGCTACAATACCTTCACGCTCCATTCTTTCATGACTGCGACCCTAAACCTTGTATCATCAGATCGTTTTCACCTACACAAAATCATTTGCTCCATTCCGTATCATAGATGTGGGATTCATTAAGGCCCTACTACGATGGGTCACTTCTTGTCAACGTCAGCTCATTATCCAAGAAGTCGACTTAGGAACAACCCTTTTAGTGCTTTGAAGCTTGCATGCCTCAATGGCAAGTTTCTCACTTCCAGTGACATGTTTACATCAATGGCCTTCGATCGAAAGATTTTACGTGGTGTTCGACATCGACTCATGTATTCACACCACATGAATTGTATTGCAGTACCTTGAGGGTCATCATCATTATCGGTGATTCCTCTCGTGCTTGTTAACAACTTACATCATTGGCTAGTAAT